>JAMQGT020004868.1:0-14238 GCA_024447675.2 Pterophyllum scalare | reverse complement strand
ATGTTATCCTTACTTCGTTCAGTTACGTATTGCTGGTATGCCCACAACTCCACCAGCACGTGTAAGCATCCGAGTGTGCAACACCTCTCTGGAGAGGTGCAACACCCACAGGCAGATGTTCTTCATTAATAGTTATTACCCATCAGCTTGACATGTGAGAGTTGAGGATGCACTCTCTCAGCTCTTTGTCTACTATTTAGTTCAATGGCTGAGAGACAGGCTGAAGTTACATCCACTTTACACTGAGACAGACATTACACCACAGACTCTGCCTGAGCAGTGCTGCTGAGAGATAACATAGACCCACTAATTGAGTGTTTTGGAGGTTGCCAGAGTGCTAATAGAAGTTTTGGGGTAATAAGGCGGTGAATTGAACAGGCTGCTTTTAGCTTCTCACCTCGCTGTTTCCAGAAAAAGAAAAAAGAAAGCTGTTTAGAGACAAACAGCAGCAGCTGTGTGCAGGAACGCTTTGATGGAAGGACACTTGGCACAAGGTTTTAATAGCTGTTGGTGTTTTTGATAGATTTTTTTAAAAATCAAATGCTGTTTTGCTTGCCAATTTAATAGACTTCCAGTGAACTGATGACTTATATTTAATATACTGTAGGAAGGAGTTTTATTGAGCTGCTCAGTTGCTCAGAAAGAGCCACTGATTTTTATTTTGCTTTATTTAAACCTTATTGGGAGTGCTAATGTTCCAGTGTGTATTGACCTGGATATGCAGAGCTTACCTGAGCTTCTCATAGCACTGTGAGGAACCACTGTGGAGTCATTTTTGATCAGGATATGTCCTTCATCGTGCAGATTGAACACATATGTGGTATTTCCTTCTGTCATCTGTGCAGTGTTATTCAAATTAAAATATCCTGTCTCAGAAGAAATACTAGTTGGTGCATTTGTGGATTGTAAGTCCTGAATGGTCAGCCCTCATTATATCTTAAAGAGCTTCTATCATATTAACCTAATAGAACACTTCACTCTAAGACTGCAGGCTTTCTTGTGGTTCCTAGAGTTCCTATAAGCAGAATGGGAGGCAGAGCCTTCAGCTGTTGAGCCCCTCTCCTGTGGAACCGTCTCCCAGATTCGATTCAGGAGACAGATACCCTCTCTATTTTAATTTGTTTTTAAGATTAGACTTTAAACTTTTCTTCTTGATAAAGCTTATAGTTAGGGCTGGATCAGGTGAGCGTGAAACCATCCCTTAGTTATGCTGCTATAGGCTTCAGCTGCTGGGGGACTTTCTTAAGGCACTGAACACTTCTTCTCCACTCACTGATTGCATGCCACTAAATTGTCCCTTCTCTCGTCCATAGCTTGTGTTTTCTTCTTGTTTCTTTATGCTCTCCTTTTTGTGCATGGCAGATGGTCGATCTTCCTGGTTCTGCTGGAGGACTCTTCCTGTTAAAAGGACGTTCTTACTCTCCCGTGTCACTAAGTGGTGCTCATAGGGGATAGTCTGATTGTTGGGGATTTCTCTATAATATTGTAGGATCTTTACTTTACAATATAAAGCACATTGAGGTAACTTGTGAATTGGTGCTATATACTCTAAATAACTAATATTAAACTAAAACCTTAACCACCAGGTGGCTGTGTTACCAGAACTTCTTAGTGGAATTGCCTCTGTTGTAAAAAAAAAAAGAAAAGAAAATATAGTATTTGGTCTGAGATGCACATTTTGGTATACAGCTGTGATAAAAATAATAACTTCAAGGATCCCAAGGTTATTTTACACGAAGAAAAAGTCAGAGGCCAAAGGCCTCAGTGACTAGGTGGCATTTGTACAGCTTTTTGAAAAATTTTGAAGATGGGGCATTGTAGATCTCAGAGGGGAGCATGCTCCAGAGATTGGGGGCAGCAACACTGAAGGCTCTGATCCTGAATGACCGCAGTCTGGTGTGGAAGATGAAGAGTAAATCTCTATTTACAGAATGCAGAGTCCAGGATGGGGTGTAGGGGAGGAGAAGGCGTGATAAGAACTGGGGAGCGAGGGGCATGTGAGGGATCTGTAGGTGAGGAGAAAGATATTATCAGGAGATTTGGGACTTGACCAGGAGCCAGTGAAGGTGCTTAAGGGTGGGGGTGATGTGTTGCTAATCAGATGAAAGCTAACTAAGCAAATATATTAGCAGTGTCAGTAACATTAGACAGTTATTTCTGCTTATGAGTCATTGCTACATGGCACAAGTTATCATTAGGAGCTCGTATTTTACCAGTCCAGGTCAAATATTACCTCATCTGAAAGGTGAAGCCGCCTTTCAGATGTGGAGGCCGTGTCTGACTGTAATGTACATTCAGAGTTTCTATGAACTGTCCTGACTCATGTTGGCCTTTTAATTTTTAAAAATAACTTTTCTTCTCCTGTCTGAGCGTCATTAGCAGGACATCGCTTGCCTCTCTTTATTCTCTATTTTTTGACTCGTAAACTTTACATTCAGTTTGCTGCTTTTTAGAACGTCTATAAGAGAAAGTTGAAGAACTGATTGTTAAAAGTGAAGCATTGCTTTGTATAGCTATAACAGTGGGTTCCTATCAGTCAGTCCACCATGAAATTTCTTAAAATTATCCATTGTGACCAAAGAATAAATGCGAATGACTTCTGTGAGGATCTCCTCACATTCCTCCAACACCAGCGTTCATGTTTTTGTGAAAGGCGTTGACAGCTCGCCCATGCATGCCTCAAAGTGAATCGCTGTACTGTGATGATCCTTTTTTCATCAAGCACCATCATCAGGTCAAAACTTCAACCTCTCATTCCTCCCGGCATCGCCGTGGTTAAGTACAGCTCCACAATATGACTGTGGAGTCTTGTCTTGTTAACTATACAGTATGTATTTCTCTTTGTTATCAGTGCTTATTTACATCGCCTGCACAAATTTCTCTTCATCACATTAACTGTTGCTGCAGTGCACATAAACACAAATGTACTTTTGATTTGATTTGCTGCCGTGGTTTTGCGAACAGCTGCACAAGGCTTTTCCAGCTGTACTGTAATTGTGAAGCGCTTTTTACAAAAGAAAAAAAAAAGAACAAAAATAAGCCCTCGGCTGAAATATGAATGGTGCAGAACTATTTAAGCTCATTTGACACAGTGCATAATAAAGACTACACATAAGAAACGTATTTATTACACAGTGCCGCAGTCTGCAGTAGTGCTTTTGCAGATCTTCAGAGAAGAGCCATTAAAGTCCCTAAAAGAGCCATTAGAAAGAATAAAGTGGCATCCATTTAGAAGTCCCCTCCTGTGAGTTGCAGGAAAGATGATGAAAATAGGATGAGTGAGGGATGCTATGTGTAATCTGCTGCTCCATTTCCACAGACTGGAAGTATCTGGAAAAAGTACCATAAGATGATGAGGTAGAATTAAGCTGGTTTCCGAGATCCCTTTAGAGTGACGTAAGTCATTGTCTTGTACCATTTTCCCTGTTTTCTAATCATTGTAAATGAATAGACTATTCGGAGGACAACTGGGAGCTGTAGTGTTTGTGTGTGTGTGTGTGTGTGTGTGTGTGTGTGTATTGGGCATTTCTGGTGGTGTTTCTCTGCATCTGTTCTCAGTCATTGGTCCAGAAGTAGACAGTTGCCTGAAGCAGACTGGGGTTTCTGTTCATGCCTTAATGGACAGAAAGAAGTAATCATCTTGGTCTCTCTGCACCAGTGCTATTAGATACAAAAAGAGTGCAGAGGCAAGCACTTGACCTTCCTAAACAGAGATTTCATAATATTTTGCAGTTTCTTGCATCATAAGACACTCCTCATTTTAGTCAAAATTTCCTCCAGGGATGACTGAGGGGCAGAAAAGAAATCTGGACATTTCACCCCTTCTGGCTTCGGTGCTCCACAAATGGACATTTGAGGAACAAAGAGAAATCTAACTTTACTATTGTTAACAACGAGATGATCATTGTAATTCACAACTTAAATATTTTACTAAATCCATCCTTCTGCACCCCATCCTCACTGGATCCTGCAGTAAAACAGATGGTGTCATGCTGCTGCTGCCTTCAAGTGTTCCTTTAAAGTGCTTGCCTCCAGATAGAAAGTAGTTTTTGGTGCAGTGACTGAATAGAAACTGCACATTAGGTAAGTTTTATGTAATGTGTCAGTGTATTTACAGTATCTGTAAGATACCTAAACACTGGAGAAACAAAATTACATGGGTTGATTTTTAGCTTTTGGGGGGTGGGGTGATTTTACAGTCGTGTCTGAACCAGAAACTGTGGGTTGGAGGATATATATGTACTGCTTTGGGCAGACAGGCTGCTGCTTGTGGTTCAGGACTTGGTGGTGTGGTGCACCAGTATCCTACAGGGTGAAGACGTGGGCTTATATTCATATTATGTGGCAAATCCTTTAAAGTGTACCACCCCCACCCACCCCTTCACTGCGCATACTGAGAAATAAGATTATGATCTTAAATACTTTCTCATTTATTTAAATTACTTTTTTACCACATTGTTATGGTTATGTTAGCAGACATTTAGCATAATGATAACCCAGTTTTGGTAGGCCAACAATAGACTAAATATTGCCTCAATATTAGCGTTTTTGCCATTGCCATGTTGATTTACTTTGGATAACAACGTGGCATACCAATACGCTTTGATAGCTTCGTCAGCAAGCTGCAAATGTACTAATAAAATACAAACTTCTTGGATGGGCTGTGACACACAGCAAGATATAAAATCTGTCTAACTTAGTCTAATATTAGATTAAAGCCCCCCAAAAGGAACAAATAACACAAACATGGGAGAAAGGTCCAGTTCAGTGATTTGAAAGAAGTGAGGCGTAGCAAACTTCTGCAGACCTGGGGAGATGATGTCTCTCTGCTGGCTTGGCAATGCTGTGTTGTCCCCCAGGAAGAACTGGAGTAGGTGGAAGGGAGTGAAAGGGAGGTCTAAGAAGGGCAGCTCTTTTTAGAAAATGGATGGATGTATGGATGGCTGGATGGCAGGTACCCTCTTACTGAGGAAAGAACCCATACAGGCTATGGATGCATATCGCTAATAACTTAGCACTCCATCTCTTGTCCAGTTATGGTTATTTCTGCCTCCTGGAGGAAGTGGCCATAATACACAACCTTAGCCTGCTTCACAGCGACGCGTAGTTAGTACAAAAGATGGATGTAGTTTCCAGGTCTAAAGAGTGAAGCCAGTGTGGAAGTGTCTTAAAGCTGACCACCAGGAGGTGATAGCTGTCTATAGGTATCTACTGGAAAACAGCCCACAGAATTGATTGTTTCCTGATGAGTTTGTGGGCTCAGTCACTCAGTTCAGGTAACACTGAATAAAGCATTAATCAATCCATTTTGTAAATTTTGGTCATCCTTAGTTTCAGAAAGGAGGGTTAGCCAAGATATGCTCATTGGCTAACAATTTATGATTGATAACTTGTTAGTCAAGCATCTCACTGTTTACATCTGGCTTTTGCCCCTCACCCCCTACCACTCACTGACCCTCCCTGAGCCTTGTTCTGCCAGAGGTTTCTTCCTGTTAAAATGGAGGTTTTCCTTCCCACTGTCTCCAAGTGCTTACTAAAGGGTCGTTTTGATTGTTGGGTTGTCTCTGTAATTACTGTATGGTCGGTACCTTGCAATACAAATCGCCTTGAGAATTAGTAGAATTTAATTGAATTGAATCTAGGGATTTACATCTGCTTTCAAAATGCTGAGATAGGGATGGCAGAAACAATCATCTCGAGGCTTTGAAAAGGGGTGGCAAGGTATCTATGTCCATTGTTCATACTTTCTCCTGTGGCAACATTTGCATTTTTTTTTTAGATGCAGTCTATGCACCCTAATGCTATGCCATAAGGTGTGATCTCCACCAAGAAAAATGCCTCAGTCTTTAATTGTTTCTTAATTTTTAATTCTTAATTTTTTAAATTGTTTATACTTCAGAGTCATCAGAGTTGCTTGTTTGTAACCTTGTCTTTGTGCAATTTGATGTTTGGTAACTTACTCCTGTTGCCTGAATTGGGAATAAGGAGAGCTATGACACTAAACTTTACAGTTAAAGACGTGCAAAACCAGAACTGTGGCCTAAAGGAAGCTAAAATGACATGTAGAGCAGTAAAATTTTGTTGACACCGTCTGTCCATCATAAGGTGACCTTTTTGTAATCATGTAGCTCTAGCTCTATAGTTCCAAAATTATCATTTAATACCATTAGTTGGATGGTATATGGATGGTAAACAGCCCTTTATTATACATTACCACTGCTGGTACCGTATCTGCCACTTCTATATTCACTGCTTTGGTCAGTGTATTTTCTGCCACATTTCAAGGAAACACAGTCCTGTAGTTGATGACTGCTGTTTCAGAATGAATGAATCATTGTGTAGCATTCACAGCAGGCACTTCATTTGTTTCTTCTACTTTTTTTAATTCCCTCTGTCTCAGCTTTCCCTGCTGCTTCTCCATGTTGCGATTTATTCATCAGCACAAACAGTTTCATTTTTACTATGAGTTCAGTTTATAAAAAGATAGATTAGAAGATGGACCAGTGCTCCTCTTGTGACTAACCACCCTCTATTTCCTCTGTGGAGCTTGTTGAAATCATACATTTGTTTTTATCCTCTTGTTTCACTCCTATTTGGCTCATCACGGGTTCACAGGTCCACGGGCCCTGCAGGTATCCATTTTTTTTTTTACTCCAGATGGCCACCCAGCTTCTGATCACATCCTAGCCAAGCTACTAAAAACCTGTGACTTTGTTTTATTAAACCGCCAAGCTGAGAACATTAATATATGCATTCCATGTGTCCATGGATCCCCTGTCTATTCAAATACGGACTGTTATGACCTTTCATCATGTAGCTCATATTAAATGTGTCTGCTGGTGATAAATTTCCACTTGAGCTCTGCTGGTAAAAGTATCTGCTAGTTCTCTGTTAATGACGGCATGTCCTGTAATCAACAGTGATTAATAGGTGCCATGGAATTGTTAATGTGCCCCACAGGGAGAGCTCTGAGCCGGTCGTATTACCAAGTGATGATTAAATGTTCTCGGTTTGGCCCCCGGGGAGCTATAGGCCATGACAGTGTGTCAGAGGACGGTGAAGGAATCTTCCATCTCAGACTTCCTTTAGGGAACACAACAGATATCTCACTGTTATAAACTTGAGTCACATTTAATAAAAAGTTAGCTCATATCAGACTTGTTTGCTGATAAGCTATTTAAATTGCATCCGGTCAAGTGTCTTTTTTAGTAGTTATAATGCAAGTCCAGAATTCCTGGCCCACAGCTTTCACTTTGGCATGCAGACTGGAGCAGGGATCAAACCACCAACCTTCCGATTAGTAGATGGCCTGCTCTACCTCATATAGTGGACCTTTTAGCAGCTAGAAAACAGATATTTCCTTTAGCACTTAGAGGAGGACAGAAACAAAATTAAAAATGACTGGTACTCCAAATGAATGACTCTGTAAAGCCCTACTTGCATGGGATTAGTGTTCTCCAGGGATTTCTAGTAATTTGTAATAATTGTGGCTGTTGTCTGTGATCTTAATTACATATAAATCGGGCAGTCTATAATTTGTAAAGTAAAAATTCTACCACAGATTACCAACTACAGTAGGTCCCAGTAGGGATGAGTTTGACTTGCACCAGAAATATTAGTGAGTTAAACTTATTCTTATTTCATGAATGTTCTGTGGTAGTTACCGGCTCAAAGATGTTGGCCACTACCCAGAGACACAGAGCGAGTGGGTATATGTTGGTTGCGTCAGAATAAACTGGAATACAACCAAACAACCGAAGCGATGAGTCACCACATTCAGCACCAGGCCTGCTAGCACTGCTAAGGTTAGCCAAACTCTGCAAAATTGGTTGGACACTATGTGTGCGCTACATTATACATACCGCATTTGAATAGAAGTAAGTGCCTTGGTGCAAGCGAGATGCAATGCTGTGCACAAAGTGCACCAGTCGCACTAAGGAAAACAGTGGTTGGAGATTGTTGGATGACCAAAATTATTGCAACTGTGTGCAATGAACTTGCGATCTCACTGCCTTTGATATTGTTGCATCGGGAACGGGGACCAGGTCTACAACCGCATCAAGACGGCAATAAAAAGGCAAAAAAGATGGAGTCAGTCTGCTGTCGGTTTACTTTTGAATGGGGTCAAGTTGGCAATTGCATGCAGTCAGATTGTGAGGCTTCAGAGATTAACTGTGATAGATCTGTGAAAACTGTGAATCTTTTGCTGTCAACATATATAGAAATTCACATTAGAGTCCAGACAGAATCTCCAGTTTCAGATTTGAAACAGAAATTCAGAAATTCCCCCAGAAAGAGTGATGTAGTTGCTGCATGACAGTGATTTAACTGCAAAATGGCAATGTTTGGCAACCTTGCTTTTATATAGGAATATAGCCAGTTGCATTGAATCCCCTATTGCCAGGAGATGCAGCACAGACTGACTCAGATTGATTGCAGCATGCTGGCAATCTGTCTGTATTTATAAATTAGATGGCAATTATTTGCAAACCATCTCCAAACTGTCTGAGAGTGATTGCAGTCGGTCTGAGTCAGACTGTGCTTGTTTGGAGACAGATTGCGTACCACCAGGAAACCTGTGTAATTGCCTTGTGACTGAAAGTGTTTTCCCAGAGGTTGAAGGTTTTGTACAATTATCCACAAATTTCTTGTTACTTTTTCTTTCTTTTTTTTTTAACTTGCTTGCTTTGGCACATAAAAGCAGGTTAGGAAAAGATTGTGGTTTGGGTTGAAATACCAGTCCTTGCAGAAACAATGGAATGAGAATAAGATAGGTGATCCTGGGAATTTTATGTCAACCACAGAGAAGCTATGAATGAACTGGTGTTTTACTGCATTCATGCAGTTGCCAGATGGTTGGAATTATGAAAGTATGGCACAGCAAAGGCCCTGATTACCAACAGCTACCTGGTTTATGGCTTACACTTGGCAATGTCAACAGCCTTCTGCCTGAGTGTGTTGCCTGTTGGGAGAATTTTGCTAATGCTAACATGGTACCACACAAGCTAAAGAGGCACTTGGAAAGCAAATCCCTTCAGAGAGAAACTTGGCCTATTTCAAGAGTCACTGGATCTGAATCAGAGGCAGCAAGACTGTTTGTTGGATTGTGTGAAAGTGTTTGATAAGGCGTTGGTGGCACAAATGGACTGTTAAAAGTGCTTTCATCTGTAAGAACTGACAGCATGTTAGATGGCAGAGGCTGTTTTGAGTAGCTATGAATACAGATGTGCCTTGACAGTTTGGTTTGCCGTTTGGAGTGCATTGGACACAAAATGTGCACCACTGACCTACCATATTTTGCCAAACACAGGGGTCCTGTTAGCTAGCACCCAGACCCTTTCCAGTCATTATTTGTTGTCACATGTGGTCATTAAGTCTGCAAATTTGATTGAAACATGGACTTTTCACATCCCAAATGTGCTGCATGAAAAGTAGATATATGGAGCTAATTTATAAATCATGTCTCTTATTAATTCTAGCCCCACACAAATAAGCCTTATGGTGGAAAATCTGATAAAAAAAAAAGTGATAATGTTTCCACGCCTTCTGAATGCTTCTAACACTGGTTACTACACTTCGTGTATAACTTTCAGTTTGCACCTAACTTGATTTAACCTGTAACTGCTACATACTTGTTACCTTAGGGCCTCAAACCCCCTTCCCCCCAGGTGTCATTAGGTGTATTTGGATGGGATAAAAACCGTATGATTAATGTTTGGTAGCCAGACAGCAAAACATGATGTTACACTTCAGTATGCTGCTTCCAAGTTGTTTTTGAACCGGTTTAAAGATGAAGTGACTCCAAAGGCAGCCATGCATCTCATCCATCTCATTATCATTAAAAATTTTTTTGCTCTTCTGATAGATTTGAGCTTGTTCCTACCCAGAGGGGCCTCCATGCCGAGTAGCGACGGGAGATCAGTCTCCTGAATATGCACTCAAAATAATATCAGAACTCCCATTAATAATTTCTGCTGTATCCTCCCTAAATCAGCACCATGAAGGGAAAAAAGTTTGTCAAGAACAAGCATGTTTGTAGGATTTTGGACCCAAATGAAACTCAAACATATATGTCGTCCCTTCTTACTGTACACCAATGAATATACGCTACAATGCAAATGCAGATTGTGGGCAGAATCACACAAAGGAATCATTAAGTGTAGACTAAAAGTAGACTTAAGAGTAAAAAAGGGTGCAAATACAGGAAGTTTGCACTCTGTTTAAAAAGAATAGATAGGTACTGAGAGAGGAATCCATAATTTACTACATAATACAGCACCCACAGTGCCTTTGTCTTAGTCTCATGAAGAATTCTGATTCTGTGATATAAATGTAAATAATTTTCTCATGAAGAAAAATAGCACCAATTAAACTCAGCATATTGACGTTTCCATAGAGTATGGAATCTTAATTTTTGGTAGATATCAGCCAGAGTAGTATTGGCATTATTTTAGCCAAAATATAATGCAGTTTAATTTCTGTATAAACCAAATTATCTGACTTAAACTAATTGGATTTTTTTTTTTAAATTGTTTTTGTATATAGCAGTAGATAAGTTATCACAGTTAAATTGAGTCAACGTACACACTGTTCCCAGTACAATAACTCAAACCGCATTCCTTGAGGCTACTCGTTATGAGAACATAATTGCATCGTGCTTTATTGTACCTGCTGAAAAAACTTCTAAGTGAAATATGCTGTGAAAACACGCTGAACCTTGACAGAGAAAACTTAGTGTGGCCCACATACTGACATCTAACTGAGAAAACAGCCAATAAATTTGACACTGAAAAAGCTGTGTTGTTGAGTTGTCAACATCTAGCAATTGTTGTTCAGGAGAAAGAGCTACACTTTGTGAGTCTTTATATGTCGATGCCAGCAGGCATTCTGTAGTCTTTAATAAAGAAGCCCGGCTGAAGTGTGTGGTATGTTTGAACTTTTCCAGAGTGAGAGGTGAGAAGATTTTCTCTTTAAAGACTTAAGGTTGAAAACATCAAACCCAAAACTTGCATTAGTTATGTACTAGTTAAAGGAGACTAGATAAGTATGGGTAAGTGATTGTGCAGAGTTTTTGCTTTATAGTTGGTATTTATGATCTGGTCCAGATTGGAGTACGTCAGCAACAATTGGATGGATTGTCGTGAATTTTTTTTTTTTTGTATCATCTCTTCAGAGTTCTCACTGACCCTGAAATATAACCCAGCATCCACAGGATGAAGTGGCCAAAAAATTATGTAGAGATATATATGGTACCCACATGATCTATGCTAATGACCCTAAGTTCCAGAAACAGTGCTGTATTGTGCAATGTGCACTCACTTTATGAGATACACCAGGTTGGCACCAGTACTAGCAAGGCCTTCAGAGCCGCCTTAATTCTTCATGCCATAGATTCAACAAGGTGCTGGAAGAATTCTTCATATTTTGGTCTGTATTGTCATGATGGCATAACACAACTGCTGCAGCTGGACATCCATGGTGTGAATCTCCTGTTCCACCACACCCCAAAGGTGCTCTACTGGACTGAGATCTGGTGAATGTGGAGGCCGTTTAAGTACAGTGAACTCAGTTTGTGATATGGCACATTATCTTGCTAAAATCAGCCATCAGAAAATGGTTTACAGTGGTCATAAATGGTTGAACATGAGCAGCAGCAAAACTGGTAGACCATGCTCAGCTGATATTAAGGGGCCCAAAGTGTGAATAGAAAATATCCCCCACACATTACACCACCAGCAGCAGACTGAACTGTTGATACAAGGCGGGATGGATCTATGCTTTCATGTTCTCTATGTATTGTCAATGTATGATCCATGCCTTTACACCAAATTCTGACCAGGACATCAATGATTTTATCAGGAAGTCTTGATCCATACATCAGTTCAAGTGAAACAGATAATAATGCACAGCACGGAAGTTTAAAGACCATACAATATTAGTGTGAGAAACCAAAATACATAAGCCTATGAGCAAGCACTTGGTGATGGTGGGGAGGAAGAGGCAGACACCTGCAGCAGACCCAGGCTAAAGGGTTAGAGGGGAGAGAGAAGATGAAGGGAGCAGGAACAGCAGCATGTGCTGTTTGAGCTTTGAGCTGTATTGTCTTGCATCGTAAAATGTTTTAATTTCTCTGTACTGTACTGTGGAGGTAACAGGTGGGACACATGACATAATGGGGGGGGGAGTAAGGCTGAACACAAAACACACAAGACGAAGGTGACCAAAATAAAACAGGAAATAAGTAAACGGGGGAACATCATAGAGAGAGACTCGATAATACATGGGGAACATAAGGGAGAAAGTTTTTCACAGCCACTTTTTTTAATACAGGGAATAAGGAACAAAGTTTTGCTCAGCAATAAGTCCTTCCAAAGGAGAAGGACTTGGCTCGGAGAAAGAAAGACACTAAGCTGTCCCTTATGATTAATTCAAATCAGATGAAGCATGAACCTCATAGGAGCGTTGCTTAGATAATTACAGCAAAGGAGATGGGAGCAAATGTTGTCCTGCTGACAAAACCAAAGTCACAGGAACAATTAATGAAGGCAAAGAAAGCTTGATTATCGACCCCGGCGCTGGCTTTCGCTCGGAGGGACAGCAGTGGTTTAACTATTTGCGTGGTGTCTGCCTCTAATGTTAAATGTGGTTTTAAAAAAAAGAGAGATGTGGATTGTTATTTATGGATGTGGTGGGGCTGTGGAGTTCTGCTTTTGCTCAGCAAGCTCTGCAAACCCACGGGGAGCGCTGTCAGTTAAAGGAGTTAGCAGTTCTCCACTCCTATAATGTTTTCTGATGAGCAAAGTGTTTCCCAATGTAAATGCATGCTTCACTCATCTCTGTTTTCTCTTTTCTAATGCTTATTAATGCCTGACTTCTCCTCTTAATATTCAGGCCAGTGTCACACTTTGTTAACATACACTGAGTAGCTTAGGGACCTGGAGTGGAAAGGTTTTCTGTGCTCACTTTATTTCGCCTGCATGAAGTTCTAGTTGAATGCTACTGAGATCCAAATATACAGTAAACAGCATCTGAATACTGATGAGTGGCACATTCAGAAAAAAATCCTGCAGATTCTGTGTTACTGCAAGTAATGAATGTTTTATTATTTTTATATATATATAATATATATATATATATATATATATATATATATATATATATATATATATATATATCAGAGGAAAGTAGACTCAAAGGGAGGGGGAGGGATTCACACAAAGCTACCTACAGCACAGTAAGTCCCCTTTAATATCCTCAGGTTAGGTTTCGTGCATGAAACAAGGGATTGTTGTTGCCAAATTGTTTATCTGTATCAAAATTGTTCATTAATTTATTAATCAAACATTTTTTGGTTCATGTCAAACTAAAAAGGGCAACATATAATGCATATTTTGAACTTCCAGAATGACAGGAAGAAGCTTTTTAAGTTTTACTTTTATATGTAATTTTATTTTGAAGTTATAGGACAGGACACAGAATAGGACAGGACATTGATACAGAACAGCACTAACGTGAGTGTACAGGTGCATTCACACGTGATTATGTGTGCTTTGCATGCTTTTATATGAGTGTGTATTACTGTTCAGTCTGGAACCATAATAATAATGGAGTGTAGGGGAAGGTACTGATGATGCGTCTGCCCCGAGCCACTGGCACCGAGATAAGGTCACCATCAGGTGGTCCTGCAGTGACTCAGCATGGTAAGGTCGGCAAGAGCATCAGTATTGTTGTTTTCTAATAAAATTAACTTTTCCTCTGTTTCAATATTTACTGTGATTAGTATGTATTTGGGTGGTTTAGACTTATAATATGCAAATCTGAATCATTGCCTGACCTTGACAGAAAGGAGTTGACCCACTGCATGACCTAGCAATACATAAATTTTCCTACTGGTTCAGTTGGTGCCTTGCTGTCACAGCTTTGTGTTGGCAGCTTCCCATTTTTGATGGTACCACAAGCGTAGATGTTTGTTGGTGAGCTCCAAATAAAATAACTGTTCTCTCCCAATGCCAGGAGTTAGTGCCATCTGGGAGTGCTCCCCTCCAAAACCCGATCCGTGCCGCAGCATCGTGTTTGTTCTTGACGAGTTTCAAGCACTGTTTCCATCTCTCTCATGTCACTGATGGTGGCCAGGTCGAAACATTTCTCCCTGCAAGTCTCTGGGCTTCATACCAGGATTTTGGGGTTTGGAATAAGACAAACTGGGACTGGAGGCCGTGTGCAAACAAGCCAATGCGT
>JAMQGT020004867.1:0-52732 GCA_024447675.2 Pterophyllum scalare | reverse complement strand
GTGTTATGCCCTGTACCTTGGTTCAGTTACGTATTGCTGTCACATGACTTTCTACTTCAGTATGGCACAAAAGGAGGGGGGGGGTAAGAGTTGAAGTCTCTGAAAGCTTTATGTAAACCTTAAAAATGTGAATATGAATGAGAAACTAACCTCGCTGGACTGGGAGAATTACTGCCCTTCTAGAGGTTTCTGGTGAGTGCTGAAAAAACTTGGCTTGCTGCAATTATGATTCGCATCTGAGAAGCTCGGAATAGACACCGAGTCTCCTTTCCATGCTAATCGTGCACCTTCTACACGTCCTAGAAAAATGTGCAGACACCTGAACATCCCACAAGAGTGACCCAGTACGTCCAATTTTAAAGCCACAGGCATTGATGTGCTGCTTATAACGGCCACAACTCTTACCGTCTTCCCACAGGATTTTCTGAACCCGGCCGTGCAGATTTGATCCCATTCAGTTACAAGAGCATTGAGTGAGGTCCAACACTGATGCTGGGAGAGTAAGGCCAGCTCTGACGGTCAGTGTTACAGATGCAGCTGTGGGGGCTGAGGATAGCACAGCACCTTCTAGAATATCACCTCGATACTACTGTATCATTATAGGATCTGCTAAACCAAACTCCGGAAAAATAAAAACAGTCCCAGGAGCAAATCTATGTCAGCAGAGGTAGTCAAAATCCATTGTGCTGCGGAGTGCAACACGGCCGCATAAATAATGCAAGCCTGCACCTCGCGCATGCTCGCAGACAGCTGCCATTTTGGGGAGCACCAATTTCCTCATGCCTGCACTGCACTGGATCTGGAGCACTGGCCAGCTACAGTAATGAGCCAAAATCCTCCTGCTGGATGGTGACCATCCCCACATGCCTCTGCTCCCAATATTGTCACTGCTACTGTTCCTAATACCAGCGAAACCCCTTTGACCGGTGCAGTGTTCTGATCGCACGTTACTGTGTCACCGAGGTACAAATATTGCAGTGCAAAAACCAGTCAGACTCTTAATAAGTCTTACAAAAATCCAAATCATCTGTTCATTTCTTTCTGTCTAAAGGCAATGGGTGGGATTTCATACACCTTGAGCTTTTCCACCTTCAGGTGAGGTTGAGGTGCAGTTTAGTTTCGGAAACTTTGATTCTGGCAGCATAGCCTGAATCCTTATGTGCATAACTTGTTTCATTTAATTATTGCAATTTTAATACATCGAATCACTTAATATTCAGTCTCAAAATGTTTAATACTAATGCACCATAGTTGCCTAGGAACTGTGTCTGAAAATGCTTTTTTTTTTCTGCTTGAGGATCAAAGCTCCTCCCACACAGTGCTACCAAAACTTACGACACCATGAGCTCCACAAACACCGCTGATTACTGACAATAAGTCCAAAAGAGGGCTGCACAGGTACGTCGCGCAGCGCGCCATGTGCTCGGCTTGGGGAAGAGGAAAACAAGGGGATGCTGGAGAAAGGACACGACTCAATAACGCTACGGTGACAGAGCCGACAGTGTTTGCGCGAACACCTGTGTGTGTGTGCTGTTGGTGCGAGTCAGCTATCCTCTCACTCCGCCTTGATTGAAGAAGCAGCAGGATAAACCGGAGGAGCCCTGCTAGCAGGTCTGATTTGAAAAGCAGCGACGTAGTCTTCAACAAAAGAGGTTGATGGAGGCGGAGACCCGATGGAGGGCCACAAGGCGACATGAGTGAAAGTCGCGCGGATCAAAGTCTTGGGGTGAAGGTTAGGCTGGAAAAACTCATGGCTGGCAGTCAGAGGCTGCCGATGGATGCCTATTCTACCTTTTTTTAATTGTTTAGTCGTAAATTTGCATCAGCTCACCACAAGAACTGAATTTCAAAATAAAGAAATATGGCTTAATTTTTCATTTCTATATTGCCAGATGAGTTTAAATAGTTGTATTTAAACTGTTGTTGTACACAGGAATACATAATAGTAAATTCTAGTGTTAAACTAGTAGTGACAAAAAGTAAGCAAATCACCACGTTTAATCAAACATAAGACAGATCGAAAGAGGCGACTCTTACCAGCTGAGAGGAAATTAAAAAGCAGTGAGCTCAAAAGAACGAGACAAAGAAATGTAATTAGCCAATGAGAGTGAGAGTGCAGGAGCGAGTGAGTGCATGAAGACGGGAGGCTCTAGCTTTTAGTGCTCACACACAGATGCACACACACACACACACACACACATACTGTGTCACCTCTGACCTCCAGCCTCAGCCAATGAAATTTTAATCAACGGTCTCTGATGGAGGAGAGCACTCAGACTCTCCTGCTGTGTAACTGCTCTCTCTCTTCCTCTAATTCCATCTTCTCTCTATTCTCTCTATCTTTTCATGCCTTTGAGCAGCCCGCCCTCCTCCCTCTCCTCCCTCTCACCTCTATAAAGCCCCCCCCCTTTTTTCTTCATCGCGCACATTTCACTTCTTCCTTTCTCGCTCACAAAGCAAAGGTCACCTGCTCCACTTGTCTTCCTCTTCTCTTTAGCCATCTCAGCCTCTCGGGTTTCTCATTCTCGCCCCTGCTTTACATCTCCTTTGCCTGTTTCCTAACATTTGAAGAATCTCATTATTATGATTTTTTTTTTAACTTACAAATGCTAAAGCAAATCCTGCAGTCAGGCTTAAGTGATAATTATGAAATATGATTGCTTTTTGCAGTTGTTATTCGTGTTTTCATATGCACTCTGGCTGCATGGTGAACTACTAATCACAGTCAAACAGAACAAAGTCACAGTTAAATCAAAAACAAAGCCAAAAGCCTCTTATGGATTTCTGGATCTAACCTAAATAAAAAAATTATAGAGATTTATGAACTACATTGCAGTGAAAGTGTCAAAAAACAGACCTTATATCTAATCTGCTCCGATTTAAAGACTGTAACTTTGATTTTAGGCTGTAGTCTGCATGCCGTTATCTTTGAGTTATTAAGTCTAGATTTGCAAAGTGTTCCATATCGTGACACTAACTATAACAAATATATTGCAATATCAATATCACTGCAATACAACATGGAAAACATATGAAAATTATAAACTATATATTAAAACAATTGCTGCTCTTGTTTTGTTAGTTTTTATTTATGACTCAGACGAAAGGGAGGGGCAGAAAAAAGATATATAACACACGTTAATCTGTGATTTATCTTGCAACAATAACCAGTATCAACTCAGTTACATACTTTAAATGATCTGCTGGACTCATGCGCAAACAGCAATTAAAAAAAGGTGTTTGAGGAAGCCCTCGGAATATAGAGCATGGATGGGTGGATTTGTTGCACTCCAAACTCTCATAACAGACACTCACCAGAACACACTCATTGTCTCTTTCAAACAAATGCACACACACACACACACACACACACACACACACACAAGCAGACAACCATTTTTACTGCCCATGGTAATTAAATACAAGGACATAAAATTAATTAACAGCTTAATCACACACACACACACACACACGCGCACACACACACACACACACACACACACACACGCGCGCACACACACACACACACACACACACACACACACACACACACTCCAAAAGAGAGAGATAGAGAGAGCGCTCTAAAAGGACAGGGCAGGTACAGCCTTTTAATTTGAGGAATAATTTAATACTGCTTAACCAGGCTTATGGCCTTTCTCTCCCTTTGTCTCCCTCAGTGAGTACATGACTGTGTGTGTGTGTGTGTGTGTTCTAGCTATTCCATTAATTGGCTAAGATGGAGGGATTGAAATCTGTGGCAGAATCATCTGTTCCTCTGCCTGTTGTGCTTTCTGTTAATGAAGCTGCTCTCTCTCGGCCTGTCTCTCTCTCTCTGCGCGTCTACAGGTCATTACTCATGTCGGACGGCCTGTCCTCCACCATGAGGCATTTGTCCAGGCTGGAAAAATTATGGGGTAGCGGTCCACATATTGCATTCACACACATTCGTAGATATGCACAAAGATAAACACACACTGAGACAGCAGTCTAATCTTTAAGTGATGCATGTTCTTTCATTTTTTCACTGTTTGTTTTTTTTTTTGTGTGTATGTTTTTTTTTCTAAAAACACATATTTTCTCTTTCTGTGCCATTTATGTCCTTGAACCGAAAGATATTTATTTTTGAACTGCCTATTAACTACATTCTTATTTCTATTCTATTGTCTTTGCTGCATCTCATTCCAGTATTCTGCTACAGTGCCTCGATTTCCCCACAGGGATCATTAAAGCCCGTTCCTATTTAATTTGAGAATAAAGCACCGAATAAAGCTTACCCATGTTTTTCTCATGTAAATACCCTTTTTATTAGCCAAACAGTAACTGAGATACTTGAAGCACTGAGTGGTTTTCCTCTCTGAGGGCTTTCGTTCTGTTTGATTAACACTACAATTTGAGAGCCACAGACTGAAAGTGAAAGGGAAACACTTGACTTTAGGAAAGCCATTGACTCCAAAACTTTAATGAGAGTAAATGTGATAGGTAACGACTCACTTCTGCCAAGTGCTTTGATAGAGGCTTTATGCAGTTCCTGGTGGAAGGCAAAGATGAAGATGTGAATATAAAGAACATGACATTAAGATAAGATTAAATACCGGCTTGTAAATCACAAATGTATTCATTCACATTTCAAATGCTAAATCTCCTAAATGAAGGCCAGATGCTTTTTACTGCCCCTCTAACACCAATATACGTCAATGTAAATTGATTTAGATTTACATTGCAAATTAATAGCATCGAAGAAAATATTAAAATTGGCCCTTAACAAAAGAATTTGCTTAGCCCTGCTGAGATTTTGAGACAAAAACGTCAGGGCCTGAAGCAGCAACATCATGGTCCCGAAACTGTGAACCCACAGGTGATCACACAGCAGTTAACTGTACGTACTACTGTGAAATGACACATGAGCCCAGATAGCTAATCGAAGGAAGGTCCGGCAATTGGTAATTAAGAGGATGACAGATCTTAAGGACAATGAATCTTGGGCAATAATTAATCACATGGATATAAACATGACCCTAAATCAATGGTAATGCGTTCACTGCTGGCTGTGCAGTAAAGCGTCATCATTAGCCATGTTTGCCGTTTGCCTGAAAGATGATTTCATCAGTCCTTTGGAAAAGCTAATAACGGTTTTCTCTCCATATTCTGCAAAAAACTGATGTTGGCTACAGGAAAAGGGTAAGGTAGCGATATAAGATTATATACCCTAATTATATTGACATGAACTGAGCACATGAACAGCTACACCCCCCCCCCCGCCCCCCAAAGTCTACGTTGTGATTCACCCTGCAGGGGTCATTGGGTCATTAGGGCTTCCCATTAAGCTGCTGTTAAGCCCAATGAACCATTTCATTCAAACATTTTTCTGTGAATGTATTGTGAGAAGGAGGGGTGGGGGTGGGGGTGGGGGGTGGAGGGGCGAACTGTACAACTCGATTCTTTTTCTGCAAACTAAAAATATCCTCCGCTGACTCTGACTGCTGCAACAACTCTCCGAGGAAAGCTGCAGTAACACAACAGAGAGACGGTGCATAGGTTGAGAGTTTCTGTGTGTGTGTGAATGTGTGTCTATGTGTGTGTGTGTGTGTGTGTGTGTGTGTGTGTGTGTGAGAGACAGAGAGAGAAACAGGGAGCAGCATGTGACTCAAAATATGGTTGTGTGAGAAAGGCAATTGCCCAAATATGGGTTGTTGTGGTACTTGGGTTTAATGAATTTCACGGTCGCTGTAATAATCTGTCAGGGCTGATAGTGACGATACAACATTTAAGGACAGAAGCCGACACTGGGAGGATAGCTCCAGCCTTTGTCAGCTTCATACTATAAAAAATACATACATTCATCAGTTTTAAGCTCTTATGCTTTTGGCTAAATCAGTCAGTGTGGTGATTATATCTGTGTACACACCAACTATACAAACCAGTGATGGTACTACACCTGGTCATATAACTAAACACAAATATACATGAGCTGTTACACACTTTGTTTCCTGGGCTCATCAAAGCAATCAAAGTATAAACCACCATCAGTTCTTTTACTATAGAGCAGCCCTGTGCTGTAATGTGGTCTGTTCACACCAGCATTCACAAAAGGCAACATTTCATGCCAAAATCCTTCTGTGATGAGCAGATTTGCTTTGACGTGAGCTCTGACAGGTTAGCTTTTGCCGCAGACCAGTTGCAAACTGTTGTGGCACATAATAGCCGTGTCTCACTGTCACCAGTTTTATGTAATCCTGCCATGCCCTGCTCCAAAAAAGCCTACTTCCAGTAATGTCCCATTAGCACCCAAGGGCACACACAATCATCATGTCACTGAGCTTCCACCACCATCTATTTGAGTGTGAGAATGCTTGTGTTTTTGTAGCTCTGGTCACAGAGCTTTTCAGTATTTCAGACATTTCTTCTTTTTTTTTTTTTACTGCACTTTATTTGCTCTGATCTGCTCACTTCCTCTAGGTTCTGTTTCCTTTTACACATAAAAATTCAAGGGAACAGTAACAAATGACTGGAGTCACTTGAGAATGTTAACTCTATTCACCGTGCCTTGGGCAATGTAAGCAGAGGATCAAGGTCCTGAAGAAGGTCCTATCTGTCCAAATGAAAAAAGGTAACGTGCTTTGTTGCTCCAAGCCCATAATTACCAAACTTCTCCAGCTAGCTGGTGGTAACTAATTTTGCTCCTCCGCATACCATTTGCACCTGCCTACAACAGCTGTTTAGCTGGGTTCAGTTGGTCAGATTTAGGTCAAATCATGTTTCCATCACAAATGAACTGTCCCAAATGTTTGCTCTTCCTTTTTTTGTAAACAGACTGAGGCAGCTTCCTCTAAAAGGTGTCACTGCTGTTTTCATCTGTAAGCGAACACCGCTGTGCTCAGATCTGCCCTGGGAAAATTTATAAACCAGTTGTCATGGTTTCTATTAAGTGCCATTTATAGGATCTGTTATTTATTCTCTTGAACTACTTTCAAACAAAGAGCACATTTTCTTTCAGATCCATAATCAAGCCTTTGTTTTTACTGGTGTTGAGATTTAATCGGCCGACTCATCTCTCCAGGTCAGATCTTTAAAATTTTATACAAGACCCCTGAGGGCAGAATCATCCGGACATATTTGAAGATTAAAGGACATTTGGTCACACCTGCAGCCAGCTGTGTAAGAAGTAATAAAGAAGGTGATACGATGGTTCCACGGGGAGATCAGATTTCATAAAAATAATGTCAAGCTTTATTATCCAGTCCGACATACAGAGGTCTGCAGTGTTCTCTGGTGACTATTTTCATTGATATTAATCCTTAAAACTGTCCAGTCACATGACTGCCTTTTATATGGCAGGGATTATGACCTTTGATTGTCAGAATATTTATTGTGAGGGTGTCTAGTCTATCTGCTGATCACATTTGCGATCAGCACGAGCACATTGGTGCAATCACAAGTAGTGTAGCTCGGGAAAATATTGACAAAAACAGGCGTAACCCTGTCTAAAGCTAATAAGCTCATATCACACACACACATACACATACACACTCACACACTAACCTCCCTATCAGGCCTTTCTCCTCTCTCTCCAATCCTAATTGACCATGAAAGTACCCCATAAATCGAGTTACTGCATTGTGCCTGTCTGCTCATATAAAAGTGCTTTAATGGTTTTGCTAGAAGCTCTGTTGGGAACATTAGGCAGAACTCTCCACATTCATTAGCCCATTAGCCTGTTTCAATATTGACACTGTCTCATTTGTCCCCTCCCCTGTCTGTCAAGGCCGAGACACTCTGGGACCAAGTCGGGAATCTGCCCTGTGGCTCTTCTTTGGTCCCAATCATTTGGCGCTATGCTGCCGTTTGTGAAAGGATTTGACAGGATCAAATTGGGAAATGTTACATAGATGAAAACTGGTAAGAGAAAACTTAAAACAAACAAAACAAACCAAAAAACATATTTTGCTTGAAGTTAGACTAATTTTGATACAGTAGTACATTTTGTACATGGCTGCAAGTCTTCCAATAGCAAATGGATTCCTATGCCTATTCAGATTGAACTTGTGATTCTTTTAATGGTTCCACATTCTTACAATGTTTTTTTCATCCAAAATTAAAAATGGCCTGCAGTGAGAACTGACATATTTTAGACAATGACTTGATCTTGTTGTTTTCACTGTGTGCTATGAGATTTTTTTAATTTTTTTTTTAAAATCCACAGCATTTTAGAAGAAATTATCTAAATAAATTAGTGACTGAATTATGGGGCAAACTGTGTACAATTATACACAGTAAGTTTAACATGCAATGGGTCAAGACAGCCTTAAAATTTGAGCATGGCAACAGCTGGCCCACATCAGCTGATGGCTCAACTGAGACCCTTCTATGCAGCTAACTGGCAAATCTTATATAAGCACCACTGTTTAAGTTGCTTTAGCCTACCCACAGTCACTGCGCATCTGCAAACATGCACCCTGATTTGCAGCCTACCTCCACCCCAGCTCCTGCTGGATCAGACTCAATCAGTGTCATAATTATTGTGATTGTGACTTCCTCTGTTCTGTGCTGGGGTCTTGTTGCTGCTTACCCACTTCTGACTTTCCATACATGCACATGGAAGGACGGGAATGTGTGATCTTGATGCCTCATGCTTTCCATAGTAGCAGTATTAAAGGCTGAAAACAGAGCTCCACTTCTAAATATACTGCATGCATTACTGCAGATAGAAATAACAATTTTCTCCTGACAACAGCGGCACTGACTGAACTTTGTTTTTGATCTTTTATGCAAAGGTCACATTGTTTTCATGTAGAAGTTGCAGAATATTCTCTTTTTCTAATTTCCTTATAATGCATAGTGATGCATAAGGTTTGCATACAGTTTGTGTACTATAAATATAAAGCAAGCATATGTACATTATACTTGCATTAAATGGTATAAAATGTAACTTAATGGGTCTAACAGGTTGAAAATTCATATAAGTTTCATTACAGAATGATCTATGAACGTTACTTGTGAGATCTCTTTATGAGAGGCAGTCTTTCCTTTGCGTATATATGTATGTATGTATGGTTACAATACTTTTTCATGATTTGTGTATCCACCAGCCTTATTGAACAGAGCTGCACTGAACCCAATGAACCCTCCGGAGTAGAGCATTAATGCTGACATAAGAGCTTGAATTCCTGCCAACTAGCGAGAGACGAGACAGCATGCATATGAATTTATGAGCACCCCTCCAACCCCACCCCTACACACATACACACACACACACACACACACACACACAGGAACACATACACAAACACTCAATTTAGGTGCATGAAAAGCATACTGCTATATTTGAATGGCAGCTGGTCCAATCATGATAAGTATGCAAATTATATGTGAAAACTTTTATACTTGTGCTTTGTAGATTGCAGTGAGTTTTAGTCCATTATCAGCTGCTGTCAGCAGGTAGCACTGCCTTGAGCCCTGCTTTGGAAAATGCTGATATTACTGCCGCATTTTCTACGGTGTATGACAATATGACAACCCATCTATAACTGAGTGTGTGTGCGCGTTTGTGTGCGTGTGTGTGTGTGTGAAGTACATGCCTGTTTAAGGTCAGTCAAGCTGTGCTGAGCGTGGCCTTTACCATCCCGTCCCACTGAGGAGGGTCCTGGAGGGCGATCTGCATTGCGTGACCGCGTTCACGGACATTTTTTATGCTGTGTTGGTGTCACGAAAAAGGAGTGAAAGCATCAGGCTGAGCCACCTGAGTCCTGCAGATGCTGTCGGAGGGCAGGGCCAGCATTACATGTGACAAAACCTAAAACTATAAACCGATCCATGACCACAGACTTCAATATTTGTGCTCCCAGGGACAAACAACTTTACACAAGCAGCAGGAATAGCTTCAAAAAGTCAAAAGGTTATGATGATGACCTCTGAAAACAGAGACTTTTACTAAATCATGAAAAAATGCAACATAGTATTGGAAATTATACTACACGCCTATTTCAATTAGGATAGTAAGAAAATAAATCCAGCAAGCTATAAATTTATAGTTTATATATGCAAACTTTATGATATGGAGAAGTTATTGATTAAGCACTAAGAACCTCAATCTTCCTCTGTATGCACTACACCTACTTTATATTTAGCTGGTTTAATTTGAATTCATTACAAAAACAGTGTCATGTTAGTTAAACACAATCAAATGAAATAAGTTTATAATATGTATCAAATTATGGCACAAATCTGAAAACAGTAGCTATGCAGAATGCAGATGCAGAAAGAGGACCATCTCACAGACAAAAGATTCTAAATTTCTGCTGTCGGCACAAGAAAGGCAACCATCAAGACACCGATGGCACAAACTGGGGGCTTCCCATATAGTGGAGATTAAATTGTCCACATGATGGTGCTAGAAAAGAAGGTTTTTGCATGAATTTCCCCAGTAAGACAGTCGGCTAGTATTTTAAGGAAGGCGCCTCCCGCGACCTAAACCTGAATAAGTGATTAAAAAATAAATACATGGGTGGAGTCACACTCACAGCAAGGTTCCTCAGTGTCGCAAGAGTGAATTTCAGTTCAATCAAAATGATAATTTTTTTATGTTGCCAAATTTTCAGTTTATTGATCTGAATGAACAGTTGTGGCTCTGCGCTCACACAAACCAACGACACAACTCTATTCCGCGCTGGTGCGAGCGAGCTGTAAATTAATGCATAAATAAAACAGAAAATTATAAATCCATTCTTTTCCAGCCGCAGCTCTAACTTTCTTCTTTTTTTCTTTTTTTTTAAAAAAAACCCCACACTGGCAGAGAGCTCATTAGCTCACCCTGCAGTTATTTGGTGAGCTGTCGCTCAACACCCATTTCTCACTCAGTTAAATGAGGTTATTGTTGGTGATGCTCATTTAGTTCAAATGGCTGCTACTCTGAACAACAAGCCTGATTTTATCACCCACACATCATTCACAGACACCACAAGCTGTTAAATGATGTTCTTCATGATGATGGTGTTTATATATGATGTCAGCATTGTGGTGCTCTGTGTGTGTGTGATGTGTGTGTGAATGTAATTACACACACACATATAGTAAGGCACATATGCTGACTTTTACCCCTTATGTATTCCTGGTATATTGCTGACAGCCTGCAGTGTGAGGAATCCATTCCTTTAAGGATTGCTGCGTGTACACTGTATATGTATGTGTGTATCAGCAGAGCCGACAGCAGGGTCCTAACTGCTGATGGAACTGCATACGTGTGAAGGTCAGAGCACAAAGATCTGCCCAAAGACGATGGAGTACAAGGAACTTAATAAACTAACAATAAGAGCTCTATGATTAATATTTTTGCTTCTGTTTTAAAGTAAGGGAAGTGAGACTGTGTGTATGTCTGGCACCCTTTCACATCACAAGGAATTATCAAGAAAAGCACAGATTAAATGACAATTTGTCAGAGTTGCCACTGTTTTTAAGTCAAAAGAGGAAACTGGATTCACAGAAATTGAAATACACAGAAACTGGCTGATCACTGCTGGTGTTAAGCTAGTATTTAAAGATATTTGAGGTACCTGCTAGCCAGGGTAGTACATTACAGCATAGAAGGGGACTGAAAACAGAGCTGATAAGAAGTGTTTTGTGTTTCAGAGCTGTTAAGTTCACTTTAACTAATGCATCCATGAGGTTATAGGCTTATAGGCTTATAAGGTGGTAAAACACTGCACAGCTGTCTGATACAATCAGAAAGGAATTTATAACTCTGTTAAATTATTACAGCATCATAGCACCAGCATATACCTCATATTAACAGTCAAACGTAATACATAAAAGGAAACATCACAGTTATCTACTAGGAGCCCGTGCTTGCATATAGAGGTGCAGCTGTAGTCAGGTGTAACTCAACAGCTGAGGCCTTTTAGTTAGTAACACCAGTGTGCCAACAAAGTAAGAGGCTGCAGTTGATCTCTTTTTTCTTTTTGTGGGTTTTTGTTGACCTGATTTCAGCCTAAATACATCAAGATAATGGGAGCCTTCTAGTCAACAAATGGCTACAGCATACACACTGTTCTGTTTATCCTGTATTGAGACACTCATGAGTTCACACATTTGGTGCCACTTACGGTTTAAACATAAGGTTACATGGTTAAAATTTTTATTTTTATTTTTACCCCATTTGGAGCCTTGATTCGGACTCCTGTGGCCCATGTGAAAGTGGGAAGCATAATTTAGGCATCATCCTGAATTTGGAGAGACTGTGTAAACTGTTAAAGCTAGAAACTGTGTTACAGTTTGCAGATGGTAATGATTCTAAAAATAAAGCTGAAAGCTGAATTAATAAAATACATAAAGTCATTGATGCGCTCCACATGACTGGTGCCAGCAAAGACTTTGCACACTTCTTGTCATTTCATACTGCTGGTTATCAAAACACAAAGGCAAAAATGCTATAAAAAGACATCAGCGGTGTTTGAAAACCTATGAAAACCTTCACAACTCCAAGCAATCACAAAGAAGAAAGAAACAGCCCGAACTCTGAATAACCCAAAACACAGACAGAGATGAGCAGGGGGTAGAGTAAATAAAGTACAGAAGTGTGGGATGAAAAAGAGGATATCTCATTGCAAATGTGCACGTGTGTGCTTGCACACGTCTGTCTGTGTCTGTGTGTGTGTGTGTGTGTGTGTGTGTGTAATCTATTCAGGATATGGAGATTACCATTAAATCGTCCGGCAGGGATTACACTCCCTTTCACTGAGCTGATTTGCAGGCCACACTTATAAATGGGGGTTAACAGCTTGTTATAAGACCCTGGATTGTGTGTGTGTGCATGTGTGCACGTGTGCGTGTGTGCGTGTGTGTGTGTGTGTATGTGTGTGTGTGTCCCATGTGTCAAGCTAATCTTCATTGCTCAGAGCAATGTGAAGGCCAAAGAATAGCAGCGGGCAGAGTGAACATCAGTGAAACAAAGACGTGACGAGAGATGGGAGGAGGAGGGAGCAGAACAAAAGAAAATACACTCACACCCACACACACACACACACCCAGCCACACACACACACACACACACACACACACACACACACACACACACCCAGCCACACACACACACACACAGAAAATTAGTTGGATGTACTCATTCAGGAGAAGAGTACAATCATCACCTTTTGAAAGTGTGAGGTCACATCAACAAATCTGCAAAGCCTGAATTAGAAGATATAATATTATAACTTTATGTACTATTGAACTATTCAGAATGTCTTAATCTTATAAAAACAGTTTTTAACTAACTCTCCACAGCAAGTAGCCCTGTAAAAGGGACTATTATTCCACAGATTGGGACGATGTCAAAGTGAGACACCCATTTCAGTTCCTTGATCCTAAGAGGACTGCTTATTACTCTCTCTCTGTCTGTCTCTCTCTCTCTCTCTCTCTCGCTCTCTCTCTCTCTCTCTCTCCCTCTCTCGCTCTCTCTCTCTCTCTCTCTCACACACACACACACACACACACAAATAGGTAACCATCTTACCAACGGTTCAGCAGTATCCATATCAGATTCAGGCAGGTGTGGTTAAACCTTAAAAAGTTCAGCTGCTGACGTGTGCGTAGTGTTGTGCTCTCATCTTTGTGTGGTAGTTTGCATAATAGACAAATGTACAGGAATCACAGTTCAAAGTAACCTGCCGAGAACAATCCCAGGAAATATAACATTTGTATTTCCAGGCAAGCTGGGTAAGACTATACTGTTCATCAAGAAGGACGGACTGATTGTTTGTGCTATACCATGCGCTCCTGATCCTAAACAGATCCTTCATAATTAATAGGAAGGAGGGTTCTTTGTGTCATTATGGCTCTGTTTAGAACCACTACCCAAGCAAAGACAGACCCCTCCCCTGTCTCCTTAGATATACATTTCCTTGCACTTTCCAAGCAGGGCTAACGGGGGGGAGTGCGCAGAGGAATTGCTGATGTGTATCAGCGGCACAGAGTCAACAACAGTGTTGACCTGCCGATGATGCTGTTTGAACTGTTTACAGATCAAAGAGGAGGAGAGGGAGACGCTTTAAGTCAACACTTGAACCGACTGGAAATCTGAGTGTCTGAATTTCTAGCACAGTGCTCCCATCCTAACATAAACCACTATGCTGACTTCAGCGCAGTTTGAATGAAAACAGAAGTCACACTCCAAGAACCAAAGCACTCCTCTCTCCTCCAGTTTGTGAAAATGCTAGCCTTTCATCCAAAACTGTCTTTCTGTCCTTTTCATACAGCAAAGCACATCTGTGTTCACATCTGTGCTCTGACTCAGACATCACCTGGCAAACACATGCTGCTGCTAGATGCTTGATAACAGAGGAAAACAGACTTCCCACTTAGCGTTCACATGCCAAACTGTTGATGGAAAACACAAACTTTATTGTGGTACGGCTGCCAACAAATGAAAAAGAGTTTAAAATCAATTAAATAGAAAATGAAAAAACATTTTTTTAAGGCTTATATAAACATAAATTACTGGTGGCCCATTCAAAGTGAACGCATCACTCATTTAGTTTCAAAATCACAAAAAATTATTAAAGATTCATCCTAGCTGGAAACGAGCTTGAATTTAAAGAGTAAGTAGGCGGGCACGTCAACAATCTGCACCGAATCTGGACGCACAACACTGTAGTACAGCAAATACTGCTGTTTCCACTTCTCCCGCTGCTGTCTGCACATTCACTATGAACAGCCGGAAATCTAGTGAGAGACAAAACATTATCCAGCTGATCATGTGCTTTGCCTTCAGAAAAGGTTCGAGTCTGCAGCAGTTATGTGCCTGGCATGTCTTTATTCATGCATGACCTGATCTGCTCTCAACATCCACTTATTTTACAGGGAATAACATTTTATTGGATTAACCTTACCTTAGGTGATGCTAGCCTTATGGAGGGGGATAGGTAACGTAATGTATTAGTGAAGGGAGAATCACTGGGCTTCCAGTTTTTGTGAGAAGCCAGGCTCAGAGTACGCTGTACCCTATCTGACATGACCATGGGTACAAAATTTGAATTCCACAAAAAAAAAAAAAAATCTTTTTCTTTATGAAATGAAGATGTAAGTTATAACCTCACTGTCCAAAACTGCTGCAATAAGACTGGAAAATTCTCTTTGTTGGTCTTTGTTTGTGGTAAACACACACACACGCACGCACACACCCACCTAACACTGATCATAAGTAAATGCATAACGAATTAAGTCATCAGTTATACACACAAACACACATTCACTTTCAGCAGCCTTTATTTCACACACAAAGAGTCACGCATGCTCACACTACACTATGACCTCATCCCCCACATCATCCCTCCTCCACCCCATCACACACACACACACACACACACACACACAGAAAGGGTCAATCCATTAAGACGCAACAGCAGCTGATCCCTTCCTTTATGTTCCGCTTGTTTCATTTCATTGTCTGCAATAAACAAATGTAAATATATCGAAAGGGAGTCCGTAGATTATCAGGATTAGTAACTGAGTTGGTCTGAACCTTAACATGTAATCACTAATGTCAGACAATTTCCTAAACCGAGCGTGTGTTTGAATCCCATTGTGTTGTTTTGCTTTATCACAGCACAAACTGCTCTTCTAAAACACATCATGGCAGACTAGATAGTTTAAAGGCACCACAAGCTTACAAAACAATACATCTTATGACACTGAATCATTCATAATACTGCTATGACTTCAAGACGCTCCAAACAGATTTGATCAGAATCTCATCCCAGAACACATAAATTAACCAAAAATCACTAAAGTGCTGCAACAGCAGCGCAAACACTACTTATCACACCGAGACACACAGTGTATTTGCTTTGTTTTATTGGTAGTAACATGACTGTTTCAGTCTGTATTGTAATGGGTGTCAAATAAAACAAAACATTGATAATTTAGTGTCATAAACACCACCTCCATATTAAATGTTTTAATGATGGGTGTGGAGAGCACAGGTGGTGAGTTCCTTTGAGATATATGACTCACATTATTTTCACAAACTATTCAGGGAACCCTTGTGCCCACAGGGATTTGTTAGGGTTCTTCGCTCATCTTTTATTTCTCTATATAACTCCTCTGCATTCACCTACTATGTATAAGAAGGCTTATTTTAGGAACTGATATTAGTACCAACAGGATCAAAACACAAAATATAATGAAATTCCATCCTGGGTGCATGAAGAGGCTTCTTAATGCTGCAATACTTGTATCTCTGCTACAGTTGTGCCCATTTAAATTCAGCCAAGGAGGAAACTCATCTTTTTTCTTTCCTTTTTTTTTACTACCACCCATGCTATGTTAAATACGTTACATACATAACTGTATGTAGTGCTGAAGTTCTGAATAATAGATTGGCAGTTTTATGGTTCAGCACCCATTAGACTGTCTGATTGTTTGGAGTTCACCCGATGGAATCTGTCTTTCAACACAGACGTGATTCAGTGATTAAAAGTAAACAGTAAAGCAAAAAAGCCTTCTGTTTGCTAAGTATTTAATGATAATAAAATATATATCTGACGCAGACTATCGATAATGTACTGATCTCATGTTTCTCTCCCTTACATGGCGTTACATTAGCTACTTTAATAATAAAAGTTATTAATATAGGTTTAATATTAGATGAGAGTTCACGGTGTAAACAGTTTTTAGTCACTAGAAAGTCATCGGAAAGGATGTGTGTGTGTGTGTGTGCGTGTGTGCGCATTTATGACTCCAGGGAAGCCGCTATTGTCATCACACTTTTTTTCACTGGAGTCTGTTTCTCTGTTTTTTTTTTCTTTTTTCACATCCAGAGGTTTTTTTTTTTGTATTTTGAGGTAGTCACTGATCTCATTGGCCTTGCTTGAAAAGCCATGCGGGTGTACACATGACTCATACATGCTTTATTGTGTGTGTGTGTGTGTGTGTGTGTGTGTGTGTGTGTGTGTGTGTGTGGTTTGCAGACCAGGCTGATGAAATCCTCTCCATATTACAAAGTCTTCAGGGTAAAAGAGAAACACTCTCTGTTTCTCCAGTTTCCTGTGTCCTGCAGTTCATCTCTGAGTAACTCAGATGTCTTCCCTTTTCCCCTCAAACACACATACACACACATCATGTCTTTAGTTGGGATCAGAGTTGATTTCCTTTGATCTGGATGAAAACAGAGGTCATGTTTGAATCTGAAAATGCATCCTAGGTTAAAGTTTTGTCTCCACCCTGACTTTCTCGAGAACCAGACATACTGGCCCACACAGGTGATTTGATTGACACTATATATGCCATGAATGACCCAGTCATTTTATGTAGGACTGATTCTATATATAAAAGGATAAAAATTTTAGTTTTCATTGTTCAGTGTGGCCTTTTCCATTGGTTAATCAAACCAACAGCCCAGAACTGAAAATCTAATAATAACATAAAATAGTGAAAACAAACACATTTTGAATCCTTACCCTTGCTACTTGTTGTAGCTAGTTGTACTCTAGCCAAATTAATAAATAAGTAAATAAACAAACCAAACAAACAGGTGAGGCCTGTTACTAACAACACCTCTACTGTTAGTTCAGAGTCACACTGGAATTTTAAGCCATTAGTTAAAAGTAGGAAGGATCGCAGCAGTCAAATATTAATGGAGAGAACAGGCTTAACCATTTATCACGTTTCTCTGTGCTTTTAGAAAATGCCTGAACCCTCGTTTGATGCATTTTCAGATTAACAAATCAACACACTTTCCTCTAATTCCACACCCTTTCTCAGACATAAATTGCCTCTCTTGCTCTGTCCTTGTCCCTGTCCATGTACACGTATATATGGATTGGATACACATGTATTCACACACACACACACACACACACTGCAGCACTTGTCTATTCCCCAGGTATTCCTGGCAACATTGTGGATTAAAATAGCTGGCGACCCACATATCCCCTTATAGCAAGCATTGCAGTGTTTCACCACACAACATAACCACTTGTCCACTTAAAGCAGCACAGCTGGCCCGATTAAAAAGCCTGCTATTTTTATCCAAAATTGAAAAATGGTGCTGCTCATACACTATTATGAATACATTTACCTGTAATATCTGTTGAATTCATATAGGCTAACATATTGAGATTTAGGTTTCAGTGTCACAAGCCTAGAGACTGGTCTGCAACCCCCTGGTGACCACCACTCATGAGGGAACAGTTGCTAGAGGTTGCTGACAGATGTTGTTAAATCAATTGCTAAAGCCACATTCATGCAGGCCTTGCAACTGGTCAGTGACCCTCCCCCTGGCAACCACCAGTTGCTGGGGAAAAATGTCTATTTGTGAAATTCAGTTGTAAAGAGGTATAGAGTGCTGTACCTCCTTTGTATGGAACAAGACAAGACGCCAACTTGTCTGTAAATGCTCACAAACGTATTTGCCAAATTGATAAAACACAAAGTTCACAAACAATTGTGCTGACATCACTGAGGATATGTCCATCTTTTATATGGAATCTATGGTAGGAAAACTGTTAAGTTTTATCAAATGAGCCAGTCAGTTATATTTTAGTCCCAAACTAAAACATTCTCACTCAGAACATCATCCAGATCCTGCAGGTAATGACAAAAAGAGGATCAACTCAGTGACTCGGACATTTCTCTTTGATGGCTCTGGATTTCTGTTCATGTTCATTTGATTTGATCCAATGATCCAGCCAATGAGAACAGGTGGAAACATGAAAGAAGCCAACACAGCTATTTTAAAGTGAAAATTAAATTATGTATTCATAGTTTTCCTTTTTCACCAAGTTTGGAAAAAAAAAAAGCTGTAATTTGAAGTCAAAGCAGGCAGAGGAAGAAGACGACTGTGGTTAACTTCACAGCAATGCAATCAGACTGCTGGCAACATAAGATGTGAAACTCCTGTCTTAATTTTGTGAAACTAAGTGAAGTGAAATGCTACAACATAAAATGACATTCTACACAGTTAGTGTGTTTCCAGCTTTGTGGGAACAGTGCTGTCAACGGATTCGGATTTGTGTAGCGCTGGTGCATCTATTGTTTCTGAGTTGTCTTACCTCCCACCATATCCCTCCACCCCCACCACGCCTAGCCCAAGACAAAGAGTACAGTCGTGAAGAAAAACAAGACAAATTCCCAAGGTCATCCTCCTCCGCTGCTTCTGACCCATTTACTGTCCCGCTCTGCGCACTCACTCACACACCAATCATGCATGCATAAAGGCGCACTGAAACAGTAGCACGATCTGTCCCCACCTCAACTCTGTCTCGGTCTCACAGACATCGCAGTCATACCTACACACACACACACACGCACACACACACACACACACACACACACACACACACACACACACACGCGCACACACACGCGCACACACAAATAGCTGTGTTGGTATATTTTATTATGGCCTGACATCCCTAATGAAACTCTTGAGCAGAGCAGGTTTCACACAGACACATTTTAACTGTTATCTAACTAACAGTTCTATTCAGGTTGTGTTCAAATACTGTTTATGCTACTTTGTACAAACATTTGCCCTGCTATAAATGTGGAGTATTGATTCACCCATTCATATGAATGGGTGAGTGTGTCCAGACTTTTGACTGGTACTGTATTATGAATATATTATCAGTATTATTATAGTGAAATCATAATACAGCCACCAATCTTATGCAGCAAACAGGTTGTTTATCACTTGTAACAATGTTGCCCGATTTTAGTCAATACTGTCAATCTTCAGTCTGTTATTGCCTCCTTCTATGAATATTTGTGACTTGATTTGCTGTAACCAACCAAAACAATGTATCCAACTGAATCTAATGCCATTATGACCCTGCTTACACTTGGTTTTAATCTCAGTCAGCAGCTCTAAATATGAGCATAAACAACCATGTGGTGCATTGTGATCAGATGACTCAACCAGTCAGAGATGGTGTATGACTCACTTGTCCACAACCTTTTGCAGTGGAGACTCTAACGTGTTTTGGAGAATCCCCAACAAGAAGATGGATGGAAAATTGTTGTTGCAAATGACTTACTGACAAATATCAGTAGTTGGAAGAACCTGTACATTAGTCTCATTTTTTTCTTCGCTTATCCTTCCCTGAGCTTGACTGGTGACACAACAAAACTGTATGTTGTATATGTTCATTGTATATGCTCATTTTGTTTTCTTTGTTCTTTTTAAACATACTTTAAGGAGTTTGTAGTGCAGTAAAAATCAGATAAGACTAGCATGACAGACGTTTACTTTGATTACACAAACATGTAGGAGCAGGCAATGATAATAGGCAGTGATCTGTACATAACTGGACATGAATAACTTGAGCATATTACATAATATTATACTGCAGTACATTTCTATCTAACCAGCCAGCTCATTCTGTTTCTCCTGATAAAACTTTCTTTAAAGATAGAAAACATTTTGGGGTCAACTTGAAAGAAAGGCAGATGTGAAATGTAGAAGTGAGGTCAATGGTCAAACGTGACATGCAAACTATAATGTGATATTTTGCAAACCCATATACCAGCATCATTTCCTAAATGTTGCCAATACAAAAAAAGGGAGAAGAATTTTAAGAAGTTTTAAAGATAAAAGGCATCTTATGAAACTTTGACCTTATTTGACTTTGAAGGAGAGGTCAGAGGTTAAATGTGGCATAATATTTTAACTCTTTGTATGGTACTTTCTATATGTTGGCAATACGCAAAACTCTTGTAAGAATCATAGTTTCTAAGTTGTAAGGCTTTTTGTCAGTTTTTGACAAATAAATCATGAAGTTGACCTTGAAAACCTTGATGGATGCAAGCTGAATTTTAATAGATTGTTGACATGACCCCTACAAAGTTTTATCAGAATTCATTTAAAACTTTTCGAGCTATTGTGTTTACAGACAGAATGACATGCATGCACGCAAATGCTACCAAAAACATAACCTTCTTGGCGGAGGTAATTATGTTGCCATGGGACAACAACAACAACAACAATTTGTGGTGTCTATGTAAAATAAAAAGACTCCACCCTCATCTTTCTTCTTTTTCTGTTATTATTACTCTTCCATGGTTCCAGCTGTTTCATGCCTCAGTGCCAGCTGAAATGATTCAACTTGATGGAGTACACATATTCAAAGCCGGAGCCAAATGGCTCTTTTTGATGATCCTTTGAGAAACTGTGACAGAATATAATTAATTTAACATAAATCAGGATAAATTATATTCAAACTAAATGACACTCATGACTTTATTAGGTACACCTGTTCAACTTCTTGTTAATGAAAAATATCTAATCAGCCAATCACGTGACATTTAGGTATTTTGACAAGGCAACCTGCTGAAGTTCAAACCAAGCATCGAAATGAGGAAGAAAGGTCATTTCAGTGACTTTGAACATAGCACGGTTGTTGGTCTGAGTATTTCAGAAACTGCAGATCTCCTGGGATTTTCCCACACAGCCATCTTTAGGGTTTAAAGAGAAAAAAAAGAAAATATCCAGTGAGCAGCAGTTCTCTGGGCAAGAAAAGAGAATGGCCAGACTGCTATGAGCTGATAGGAAGACAACAGCAACTCAAATTACCACGCGTGACAACCAAAGTACGCAGAAGAGCATCTCATAATGCACAACACGTCGGACTTTGAAGCAGACGGCCTGCAGCAGCAGAAGATCACACCGGGTGCTACTCTCATCAGCTAAGAACAGGAAACTGAGGCTACAGTTCTTATGAGCTCACCAAACAGAACAATAGACCCTGATGAGGCCCAACTTCTGCTGCAAGATTCAGATGGAGGGTCAGAATTTGGAGTAAACAACATGAAAGCATGGATCGATCCTGCTTTGTATCAATGGTTCCGGTTAGTGTTGGTGTAATGGTGTAGGGGATATTTTCTTGGCACATTTTGGGCCCAAAGCGAGCCACATTTATACACCACAGCCTACCCGATTATGTTGCTGACCATGTCCATCTCTGTGTGACCACAGAGTACCATCTTCTGATGGCTGCTTCCAGCAGGATAACACACCATGTCACCAAACTCAAATCCTCTCAAATTGGTTTCTTGAAAATGACAATGAGTTCACTGTACTCCAATGGACTCCACAGTCACCAAATACCAATCCAGTGAACCGCCTTTGGGGTATGGTGGGACGGGAGATTTGCATGATGGATGTGAACCTGATAAATGTGATAAATGTGCAGTAGCTGTGTGATGCTATCATGTCAGTATGGACCAAAATCTCTGAGGAATGTTTCCAGCATCTCGTTGAATCTGTGCCATGAAGGATTAAGGCAGTTCTGAAGGCAAAAACGGGTCTAAGATGGCACTAGCAAGGTATACCTTAAAATGGGGCCAAACATGCATTTATAAGCCTGTCCTGGGTGGTGTACTGCCAGCTGTTGGCCTTGGCAAGCCAACACACACATACACTCATTTCCTCAGCCACTGTCAACTTCCTCTGCGCACTACAAATGATGTCATTGCCCAAACACACACAAACACACACTCACTGCATGTGAGTGTGTGGCTGGGTGCTCACATGCAGTGACTAAAAACTAAAGAAAAGTGAAGACTGTGTGCAGCTAAACAAATCTGCAAAAAAAAAAATACGGCGTCAAATTGTCAAGCGCAAAATGTGAAACACTGTGTATTTATTAGCTAGAAAATCACATTATAAAAGAGCCACAGCTGCACTTCTGGTACATCATGACATTTCAGTGCTGTTTTCATGAAACATATTTTGCTTCCTCTGGCCAAACACGGCATGTTTTTGTTAGCTGCCCTTTTTGGGATTTCGGACAATGTTCTACTTTCGTGGTAATAAATGAGAAAAAAAAAAGAAGAACAAAAGGGAAGAGGAAGCAGGTCCTACAGTGCCATTGTTTATTTGGAAAATATGTTTCTGTCTGCCTCTATATGACCATTTTATCAATTTTTCCACCTCAGTCCAGGGGAAAAACCCTTCTGCTGGAGCGAGGCGTTTCTTCAAATTCCTAACATTTGTGCTTCCATTTTAAATGTGCAAATTCAAAATGTGCATAAACAAAGAGGTTTGGGAGAGAACAGGGGGCAGTAAAAGGGGCGGGGGGGGGGGGAGGCAGAGAGAAAGGGAGCAAGAGAGAGAGAGAGATGGTTGAGTAGAGAATAAGAGGCCTGGATGGATGCCAGGTCACAAGTCTTTATCCCTGAGCCAATTGGTCTGCAAACACTAGCTCAGCAGGATGTGGAGACACAAACACATACACAACACAACACACCTGTGTGTGTGTGTGTGTGTGTGTGTGTGTGTGTGTGTGCGTGTGTGTGTGTGTGTGTGTCTCAGCACAGCTTAGCCTGTGATCACCATGAAGGCTTCTCTTATTAAAACGGATAAAGTCAAACACTCTTGGATTTGCTGTTTTGAAATAAACTTCCCAAATACAAGTTGTCTGCAAGCTCCACTCAAATGACAGAAAGTAGAGAAGTTATTAAAAACTATAATCATCACTGTACCCTGTATAATCCATTTAAGCACCCAACCAAATGACTATTTTTAATGCTTTCAATTAAACTGATCGTTTTGATACAAAAACCTGCTCTGAGGCTGGAGTCATAAAGTTTTCAGGTGTCGAGTTCAAACAAACCTGCGTTAGGTTTAATGCAAGTCTGTTAACAGTCTCCCGTCAAGCTATAATTCATTATTAAATCCGTTCTGCATTGAAAGATGGTAGCTGCAAGTTCGCGGTTCACACAAGAAATTCTCACAGAGGGCTATGGAAACCTCCCATTCACTAACCAGACACAACATCAGCAGTGGAGCTTTTCTGGATCATTAGCTTCTGGCTTTTTTTAATGGAATTGTTTTGATGTCCTACATCGTTATATAAAATTTAAATTCTCTGTAGTACCATCTGAGACCCTCTAATGCTGCAAAGTGAGTTCTTGACTTGGCATTTTACAAAGAACAGATTTCTGTTTATCTGAGTGAACCATCCCTCTGCCTAATATACAGCTTTGCAGTGTTTTTCTCTCCTCAGTGTGAGCTAGGCTAGCAGTCTCCCAATGCTTCCAGTGCTCTGTCCACCACAGCCACATGAAAGAGATAGCTCTTCAGAGCCAAAAGTGCTGCAAAGAAGAACGTATCCTAAAATACCACAGAAAAAGGTGGGGGAATCAATATATATGCAACATATGACATATAATAGGATGATTCACTACACAATAGCAGATACCCATTGCGTGCTTGAAGCATGAAGATATGAATGGGTAAATCTCCTTGTAAACTGTAGTAATCGTGCTCCATGGTGAATACTGCTGGAGAGTTGCCCTCCATAGAAAACCACTCATCTTGAAAGATCAGGGCTATGGCTTTCACAGTATAAGCTCTCTCCATCACGAGTGCAGTTCATTTGTTCTGCTTTCCTGCCGCGGCAGTCTGACTGCTCACTTTCTTATCTAATCTCTGCCACCGTAGACTGAATGCCTTATTCACTTACTGAATTATGGGTTCCCAGGCAAGTGTGTGTGTGTGTGTGCTTGACTCGAGTGATTTGAAATTATGAGGAAAAGACAATAACTGTGTGTGTTTGGAGCACGATTAAAAGAACGTGAATGAGTGCAGTGATTAGCGCAGCTTATATTGAAGAGAAAATTGGCACCAGCTTCCACACTGTAAGAAGTGTGTCTGAAAGCTTCTGTTTGCTGTTACAGCTTCAAATGCTTCTCTGATTTGTGGCCATCACTGGATTGTAATATCTGCAAGTACTTCCTAATTGAGACTATGTCGGAATTTTATAGCGGCGAATAGTTCCTCTCAGTAGTGCGTTTTAAAATTTTACATCTTAGCCTTCCATCCATCCAGTTTCTGTAACGCTCACTGTGTTCACTTCCACAGCTGGCTGTATGGGGGAAACATGGCTCTGTGGTGGCCCTACAGACAGCTTTGCAGAAGATCTTCTACATCCTGTAGCTGTTTACTGTCACGGGGCAGTGTCACAAACAACTGGCCTTGTAGGCTACTCTTGCTTGTGCTGGTGTCGGTCCTTCAGCTAGCTGAGGAGAGGAGCTGAAGTGAAACCGAGTGTTAAAAACAATGAAAAGTGTCCGGTGCAACAACCACCATCTGTGCTTCACATGCTGCATTTTTGGATCATTCATTTTTGTTCGTGCTTCTCCTGTTTGTGGTGAACTCCACGGTCACTCCCTTCCTAGTTCTGGCCGGCTTTTTCACCCAGTCAGCATTCGGCCAACGCACAGCATCATCCAAGCTGAGCTACGTGCTGTTTTTTTTTTTGGTTTTTTTTCACAGGATTGCACACAACCCCATATGCATAGGCAAATACCTACGCAAACGGATACAACTGCTGTGCCATAAATACACCAGCAGTCTGTCCCAGCATGCAGTGGGTGATAGGTAGGTCAGCCTAGACGAGTCACCAGGCTGACAAATGAAGACAAACGGGACTCCTGCCAATCAGCCTGGGCATGGCAGTTTGAGTTCACATTGAAAATACCTGGATTAGCAAGATAAAGTTTGACGCTTATAAAAATTTTAGCTGCAGTCTCAAACTGCAGACGTGGAATATTTCTGACTGCTACAACATCAGCGGAGGCGTCGAAAAACAAGTGAAAACATTTTTATGCAAATCGACGGAGGCACTAACACAGTTCAGCTGGAGCACTCGAGTTTATATATCACGCAAGTCACACCTGCTTTGTGTTTACGTTCCAGTAATACAACCTTCCGTCACAGAACAATTCTGATCTGCAGACAGAGCACTTAAAGGTCACTGAAAGCAGATGAGTGCGCAGCTCTACCTGCTGGTGCCGCTGTATGAAAAGTCACAGAATCACCATATGTCGAATTCATTCAACCACTACCTATATAATAGCCTGTAAGATATTCCCCTCTTGACTAAAGATGCTGGATGAACACCAAAGATACTGCAGATAGTTGCAGATGTGTTGATAAGTAAGCGTAGCCTAAACAGAGAGAAAGAGCTAAAAAAAAAGAAAAGATGAATTTTAAATGATAAAAGTAGCCAACTAATATTATGCATTAAAAGCTCTCACCAACACACTGCAGTTTTTACTAGGAATGACTCATTTCTGTCATTGTTTTTAGATAAACTGATTAATGTGACTATTGTTCAAGCAGACACAGTTTGTTAAATACTGACATATATTTTCTGACATTTGGATCAGGCATTACATAAGCCACAGCTAAAGTCCTGTTCTTCTTCATTTCTTCATCTTTCTGTGTTGGTCTCTCACTTTTCTGTTGTCTCTTCCTTTTTCTCTTTGTTCCTTTGTTTTTTCTCACTCATCCTCTTCTTTTTGCAACTGTGAGGAAGCAGCTGTGCTCCACATACAATTACATAACTCTCTGTGTGTGTGTGTGTGTGTGTGTTAATATATGCCTGGAAGTGACACAGACAAAAAGAAGATGGAGCAGAAATGGGATGGACAAACATCTTCTCTTTCCTGACTAACTTTCATCTGCGTTTATTCAATTTATCTCCTCCATTGTGTCTTCTGGTGTCTCTCTCATCCTTTCCTCCACCCCGTGTCTCGCTGCCCCTGCGTCCCCTCCATTCTTCCCTCCATCGCTACATACAGAGTTACTGGGCTGTGAAATGTGAAAAACTGCAGCATGCATGGCAATTCATTATCTTGTCAAACTTCCCTGGGCCTGCCCCAAGCCATGGGCAGAGAGAGACAAAAATGGAGTGAGAAAGAGACAGAGAGAAAAAAAAGGATTCCTGTAATGGTCCATGCAGTAGGTTAACAGGTTACTGAGAAGATGAGAAGATTCGGGGTAAAAGAGACGTTTTAGAGCTTGCTTGGTTCTAATACCTTTACAGGTAGTGCTAATACATTTTATGATTGTAATCACTGCTTCTGAATTGTATTATAGTTCGATTTCTGAGTATTCTCTTTGAAAAGGCACTGATCTTTTCTCCATGTCTTACCTATAGATTGGACAGAGCTGTGATCTTTGGTTTAATCTACACAAACGTAGGCACAATACTGTCAGAAAGATACAGAGTTGTAGACTGGCCTAATGGAGACACAGCATCTCAGTGACACTGAGCTTGCTGGGCCAGCATAGTGCTGTTATGGTACCACAGCAAATAAATCAATCAGCCTGAAAGGAATTATGGACACACGGAGCATGTAAACTAAGGGATGAGAAGAGAAAGAGGCCGCGTGAGTCGGCCAGTTGGAATCACCGGTGGACTTTTTAAATAGGCTGGACACCTGCAGAGATTGTTCACATAGTGTATTAGACTGTAAACGCAGATTTGCAGCAACCACATAAAACCTAAGCGTCTGCTTCAGGTTCACTTTTATCGTCCCTCTTTCCTCACTGTCTCCATTTTCCCCTCTCATTCATCAGATTCTGGCGTGGCTCTGCTTTGAAATAAATAGATTACATCTAATTGGGGAGCCTGCATTTGCTATTTGATCCATGGCCACTCGACACACACTCACAAATCCCTAAAGCCCATCACATCATCCCAAACCTGCAAAGATGCAGCAATTACACACACAACATGGGCTCATACTGTCAGAGGCAGTAAAGCTGATAGGCAGGACAGAGTGAAAGAGTGTGTGTTTTCCACATGTTTAGCCATGATGCAAAGAGCCTGATAAAAGAGGCCTGTACGAGGAAACAAAGACCAGGAACAGGGACAGTCAGGGAAGATAAATGACACCCACAAATCTGTTTCCCTGTGTGTTGTTTTTCTGAATATGTGTCTGCGTGTGTGTGTTGTTCTGTCCATCTGACAGCAAACGGCCAATTACTGTCGAAAGTGGCGGGATGAGTCCTGCCAGACCACAGCTTTCCATTAGTGCATGCCAGCCAAGCGTGTGTGTGTGTGTGTGTGTGTGTGTGTGTGTGTGTGTGTGTGTGTGTGTGTGTGTAGGTGTGTGTGTGAGAGATGGAGTGAATAAGTGGATAGAGGAAGACAGAAGGAACAAGAGTGGAAAAAATGTGGGTGTGCCTGATCTGTGTGTGTGTGTGTGTGTGTGTGTCTGTGTGTGTGTGTGAATGTTTGTCTTTCTCCCTTCTCTGAAACTGCGTCGCCACTTGTGCAGATAAATTTGACAAAACACTTTCTTTCCCTCTTTGGAAGCTTTAGCCTTCCATGGATAATCACTCACCATTTTCCAAAATTAAAACTGAGTTTGCAATCAAAAATGTTCCGTTGATGAATATGAAATCTTATATAGTTGTTTGCACTACTGAATAGCCAAAGGGTAAGTAATAAAATCTTAATATTTTAGAAGCTGTTTGCACGAAAAAATCAGTTTCATACGCTTGAAGTTAGCCTTCTTTCATTAGTAAGAAAGCAACTGCAATTGTTTTGTAGGTTAACAAGTAGCTCTAATTAGCTGCTATTTGCTTGATAATCACAAGGGACTTTAGTACTGTACATATTAACATGTACATATTAACATATTATTAATGTTGGTAATTTGGAAGCCAACTTTTAAAGACTTCCATTTGAAGTCTAGTAGCTATGGTGCTAGATTAGACTAAACCTGTTTGGGACAATTTCTGCCAAAAAGCTTAGTGATTGATTTATTAACCAATCCTCCTGATTGATAGGAAGTCCCTCAAAGCTAACTAGCCAATCACAGGAGAGAGGTAATTAGAAGAACCTGCGGGGCTCAGTAATACAGTAACTGTGGGGTAGCTGCCTATATTTCTGTTGCATTTAGCATCGAGCTCCTGTGTTGGAATTGCTTTAAAAAAAATCTCTTGATTGCTTTGATTACCTTGTGCATGTACAGTTAAGGACTTTTATGTGCTCAGTATGTAATATAAGAGATTCAGTCACGTGACAGAGATCAGACATCACATACACTTCAGTGGCAAAGAAAACAACAGTGAATCAGTGGTCATTTCATCAGGAGGTTCCAGTCATTACCACATAATAGAACAGGGGACCCTACTTTTACAGACCTGGAAGAGTGAGCTTATGTTTTCTATGTGACTGATATGTTTATAGTTTTAATTTGTTCAAATTATGGAAAGGACAAAAATGTCAGGTACAGTGGGGGAAAAAATGCTCACCAGGGGGCAGCGTCAGCTCTTCTTGTGTGGCATAGCCAACTATTTTGTTTACCTACATGTTATTGCTTTTGTTGCTGAGGGGAAGCTGTGTGTGTGTGTGTGTGTGTGTGTGTATACATTATATGAGATATGCCTGGCCAGCAAGCAGAAATAAAGACTGCTGCATCTCACCAGACTAGTCCTAATTAGTTTTACTCCTCAACAGCTTGATCAATTAACAATATAACAGACAGAAAAAAAATAGGTTACTCTGGCTGGAAGTGTGCGCTGTTTGCACTAAAAATAGGATGAGGCATCGTGAATTGGTGTCAGTAAGACAGTCATAGAGGAGAAATGCAGTTTGGGCTTCATTCAGCACCATGGGAATGATCGTAGTTCAGCACTACTCAAATACATGAAACAGAGCAATCCAGCACTGTCTGCGTAGACCGTGCCATGCAGGCGTCCACCGGGGGATTTTGGATGGACTGATTTACTGAACATTAAGTTTCCTATGAACACGCTCATAACACTTACAGGAGGCGAAAAGTGGCTTCCAATTAACAGCTTCCATTTCTCAAGTTCACGGGCGGAAACTTCAGGGAAAATATCACCTCGTAATTGGTTATTAAATCATAAAACAGAAACTATACAGTATACTATGTTGCTTTGCCACTTGGAAGGGTTAAAACATCTTTTCGGGGTGGACCCACAGACCCCAAAACTCATGTGGCTGTATGTAGTCAGCGCATGGAAAATCACATTTTGATCTGTTTCATGCCAATAAAATGAAGGTTGTTCATTTGAATAAAAATGTTATAAAATAGTCTGTTGGCTCGCATCAAGTGTCTGCTGTATGCTCTATAGTGGGTGACGTGCATAATGCATAATTCAGCAGGATTATCTGCAAACAAACAGTGGCAGATGCGGATATATTATTTAAGAACAAGTCACTTGCTATTAAGCATGTGTCCATTTTCCATACCCTCTCTCTCTCTCTCTCTCTCTCTCTCTCTCTCTCTCTCTCTCTCTCTCTCTCTCGTGTGTGTGTGTGTCTGTCTTCCAGTGTGTGTGTGTGCGTGTGTGTGTGTGTGTGTGTGTGAGTGTGTTAATCCAAACATATCTGGCTGACAGACTGGTCTATCGATTACATCAACCACACTAAAGCAGCATCACGCTGTCGGATTCGGATACTCAAATGTTCCACCATCAGCTCAGACTGAAACTACACAAATTTCACCTTCACTTTCCCTTCGTGTCCGACCCTGTCAGTTACATCAGTGGCAGCCTGCAATTTTCCCCACAGCCTACAACAGGGCAGATCACTCAAGATTCCCCAGGAAAGTCACAAAAAGTCCATTTCTAAACTACATACAGTAAGAGAGCTTAACAGAACTCTAACGTTTTACTCTAGCATTAAAGTGACACTGCAATAAAATAACTAACTTTAAAGGGTAAAACAGCTTCATCTGCTCCTGATCCGACAAACGTTGGATCAAAACCTCAATGCTGATCTCCCTCTGTCGCTGCCTTGTGCAAAACTGGTATCACCAAAAGTCGACCTTAAAGCAAAAGCTCTACGGAGGCGACATTTTCACTTTCACCAGCTGCGTTTTTAGAGTTTTATCCATATAAATGTTGTCGGATTCTTTAAATGCGCGTTCAGGATACGGCCACATGTTTCTCCGATTTAAGTTAAAAATCATCAGGCTGGGATTTCACTGAGCAAATTTCACTGCGTCTGTTTTTAGATTATTAATAAGATGGTTTAATTAAGCCGAAAGTGTGGTTGCGGGACATTTAAGGTATCGCTCGCTTATAGTATGTGCGTATGACTACAGTGCTTTTACGCATTTTTGTGTACTGTTTAGCCATTAGTGCCGTTAGTGCGTAAAGCTCCTCGTTTTCCCCCCTCCTCGCCCGTCTCCCCGTGTGTGCGTGTTTTCTCCTGTCAGCGAACCTCGCCGTGCTCCATGTGAGCAAAGGGAGAGAGAGAGAAAAAAGACGCAACTACACGGGGCTCTCGCTGCCGCTCCTGAGCGCTCCGCTAGTGCAAAACACTACAGGCACACACGGAAAACACCAACTTGCGCACACATCCCAGCTTCTAACCCCGTCAGTTTCCCGGAAAAGAAGAGAAAACGCATCGTCTCTGACCTGCTGCCAGTTCTCCTCCAGGGAAGGCATCGCAGAGAAATAACCAGTGTCATGGACGAGTTGGAGTTCCTGGAAAATACTGTAATTCGCCAACACATCCATGCTCGATGCAAAAAAAATAAAATAAATAAAAATAAAAAAATAAGAAGTCAGCAAAGAAGTCCAGAATCCAAACGATAGAAACACACTTCGCCTTTCTTCTCCTCACACTTGACAGATTAAAGAAACTAATGATAGAAAAAGAAAAAAAACCCCAGCTGGTGCAGATGAGCGCACCTGAGCACTTTAAAAAAAAAACAAAAAGAAGAGTTGATAATTTTATCTCTGTCAGCGCTATCCTGTCTTCTCTCCGCTCGCTCTGTCACGCCTCTCTCCTCAGTCCGAGCTTGGGGGTGCCAGATCTATTTCCGCATTGCCAGATTGCCAATCGGTCTCCGTAAAAGCTGCCAGGTTGCCAGGTTTGCTCCTCCAGCAGCAGACTGGACCCCGCTGCAATCCAGGCGACCGGTGCGAGAGGGGAGGGAAGCAGAGGAGGAGCCACCTGTCAATCAATTTCATGCGTGACCTTATAAGGTAAATAGGGTTGATGATGTCACTGGCGTCCAATTAAGGAGGCGCTGAAACAGAGCGAGTGGGCGGAGCTTTAAGGGGCGCAGGAACGCTATTGGATGTAGCTGGCTGTCAGTCCCGCCATAGATGGAAGTGAGGGGTAAGTTATTTTTAGAGGCCTATATAAAAGCAGCGACATTCCTCTCTCAGTCATTACAGGCTGCACAAGCAGAGAGGAGACAAACCACGAGTGCCGCTGCTGCAAGAAAACAGTGACAAAATCATGTAAGGCGCCCTGTGAATCTGCATAAAGACACTTCTGAGCATCTAAAGTAGCATGAGCAATGAGATGAGGTGATACCACGTTTTTGTTTTGTTTTGTTTCGGTTTGTTTTGTTGGGAGGGGTGGATTTGGTGGTGTGACAGCTTCACCGCAGATACTCTTCCATGTGGTTTTCATGTGGCGACTGCTGCACAGAGAGCACTGGTGCACAGGGAAGATCTCAGCACCATCCGCCCACCTGTTCAGTTTACAGGAGTGTTTTTTTGTTTGTTTGTTTGTTTGCCACACAGCAAATATAACCTGCAGAGTTTAACTCCCAATTCTTCAGAACAAAGTTGCCTAGATTCAAATGTCTGGAAATGAAAACTCCAGTTTTCCTTCTTAAGATGTTTCCTTTAGTGTTTCAGGAGAATTTGCAGATCTCACTTCATAATATAAACTGCTATAATTGCTGTATAAAACAAGAACCATTGTTTTAAGATGGATTATTACATTGGTGGTCCCATACTATAAGAGCTGAAATGTCATTGTTTACCTCAGAATAGGCTCAAAGTCATTATTGGAGATGTTCTCCACTTCCTTGTCAACAAGTGGTGCATCCATGCATCCTCTCAGTCTCAACTGTGGAACATCAGGTTCTTCTGCTTTCCTGCAGATAAGACAGGATGACACCTCACGTACCACTATATGTAATCTTTCTTACCCAGGAGCAGTCATTACTTGCTTTAAATGTGTAGTGCATGATTATTTCAGTAATTCATTATGCAGTATTCTGATTGGTTTGAGGCTAACCTGAGGCCACACCTCCAGCAAATTGTTCTAGTTGGCTGTGAATAGTGCAGATTATATGTAAATAGCATCTGAAACAATATTCCAGAGCACACGGTGTCCTGTGGAAAGATTAGGAACGATAGACTTGGAGAAATCAAACTAAAGCTGATGAATAAAATATCCAAGACTTGTTCAAAATATACATCATATTTATAAAAGTGACTCATAAAGCCACATCTTCGAGGCTCTGAAAGTGTCATTTTGTAAATGTAAGGGCTTCAAGTGAATAAAATGTAATCATATTTAACTGTTTATTTCTGTATCTAATGTTTGTCGTGATCTCTTTGATATGACTACTAAGTTTTTTGTTTTGTTTTTTATTGAAAGTAAACTGTTTTCAGGCTTCAGGATCCGACAGACAGGATCCGCTTGACTTGTTATAGGCTTTAAAAGGATCAGATGGCAGAAATAATTTCCAGGCTCTCAAAGTGTTTGATGTGGAGCACTGTTTTATAAAACCACTATGGGCAGTTGTTTTTTTGTTTTTTTTAAAAAGATGACTGGGTCTTTTGTCACATGTGTTTCTCTATTTAATTTCTTTCTTTGTTTTTCCATCATTTACCTCCCTTCAGTTCCGCTGCTCCTCCCCCATTTTCCTTCTTGTCTTCCTTCTTCCCATTTTTCTTCCCCATTCCTTCCAGTCCTTTTAAAATTTCTTTACTGCTTTGTCTCATTTGTCTTTCCTTTATTCTTGAGATCGGAATCTTCTGAAGTTTTGGGTCTAACCATCACTAACATCTGTCCTCTGACATGCTCAGTACAACATGGGAACCCGAATGGTCTGTTGTCTTGACCTCTGTGTGCCCGATCACAGATGCAACTCATACTACAAGTGTAAACCGATAAAGCTTCCAGTGCCCTGCCTCCAGATTCTGCATGAGGATATAACTGTTTATGGAGATTAATATTAGTGTGTGACTGACACAAACTGCATTATCCATCTAGCTGCTCTGACAAATGACAGTAACTGCAGCTAAATTTAACTGATCAATAATCAGTTCTAATAAATAATGGTGAGGTCACATGACATCCCAGAAAAAATTAGTCCAACAAAAATGCTTCACTTCGTTCTAGCCTTGAATTGAAAGCTTGGTTAATGGAGATCTGAAACTGATGGACCACGTGCCAGAAAAAAAAACAAAAAAAAGCAACATCATGCAAAAATCACTCGAACATGTTAATCTAAGTCCTGGTCGGACAGAACTGTGCAAAATCACAATAAAACACGTTATTTTAGGCTTAAATTGATTTCATGCTCATCCCACGGCATAAACGAATGAAGGACCAGATCAAATGTTCTTGAAATAAGCTTAAATGCTTCCACCTGTTCTCTTTGTTATGTAACAGCCACACAGTGCGGATTTGCATAGTATTGAGTTAACGCTTGCTTTGTGCACTTGTGCGTCTTCTCGCTTGCTCTCCGCTTCTTCTCTGCGTGCCTCATCTCCAGAGACCTGCTGCTGCTCTCGGAAGACTATGAGGACCAGATGGCTTCTAGATCAGCTGTTTCAGGACACTTTCCACATTGATTTTTTTTTCTGCCTGCCACTGAAGGAAGAGAGGAACAAGGAGCAAGAGTCAGAGAGCAGGGAGCTGGCGGGTGGAGGAGCATGGATCAATATATTGCTGACTGTCTATAAGAGGCCCTCAGAAGATTTACATTCAATGAGACTCAGCATAAACAACAGAATAAAAGAATCATTATCATGTTTTATTCTAATAACACCAGGCCAATGCTACTTCCATCACATCTGCTACCTGAACTATTACCATTACAATTACCGTCGCGCTTTGCGTTCTTCCTCTTTTGTTGCAAATACAGATCGAGAACATCAGAAAATAAAAGAAATGGATGATGAGGATAACAACAAAAATGGGAAGAAAAAAGAAGAAAGCTTAGAAAGCATTAAATTGGCAAAATAAATCCAAGTGGAAACATTTCATGTTTTTAGTTTCTGGCTGAAACTACCAAGCTCCATAAGAGGAGGAAATAAAAGAGAGAGAGTGGGCTGCAGTTTTGCCTACCACACAACCTTTTTAAATCTGGGCATCGCTTCCTAGTCCCACACACACTCAGTGCTGTAATCTTATTATTGTGCTGTGTTGTTTTGGCAAAAAGCATCGTAGAGTGAGGAGAAGGAGAAATGGGCAGGGAAGGTGAAAAATAATTGTATCACTGCATTGGAACTTCATGTCAGGAGAGCAGGCCAGCAGTCCAAAGTTTCTCATTCTCAAATGCAGGAGGAGACAGTTCCTGTCAGTCTGGTTCTCACTACTAGAAATATTGCATTTGGTTTAGGCTAGAGTGCTATCTGGGTAGAGCATGCAGGAGGCAGGACACACACTGACCACTTGGTGGTTTGTAAATTCAGTAGACTGGTACCTGCACTATTGTCACAATGGTGCATATCAACACAATAGGATGGTGGTGGCTGTTTACTGACCAATGCAACTGCCTGGGACTTTTGCGCTCTCACATGCACCACTGTCAGGTATCTCTGAAACATCAGGGCTGCAGTGCATTTGTGAAAACACGTGAAAATAATCAGGATGTCAGTGTGGAAGGTAAATTTTTTTATCCAGGTTTTTGATTGGTGTCTGCTGCAGGCTCTGCAGTGGGGCAAAAATAAGATTTTAATTTTCTTCACAGACATTTAATTACTCGTCCAAGAGCCTACTGCTGGATGGTGCAAAGCCCCATGCTTTGAGAAGGTTTATTTACATATCTAACACTGTATTTTAATTGCTTCTATATTAAGAAAAGAGACAGCTGAACAAAGGAGTTGTTAGGCAAGAAGCTAACTAAAGAGATCTGAAGGCTCTTTGAGTGGTTTGTAGCCAGTATAGTGGGAAGTTCAAATAATAGATTACTCTCCACTTTGTAATCTATAAGCTGCTGATAAAGACCTTAAGATTATTAAAATCTACACTCATAACTTTTTTTTTAAAAACATGCACTTTTTTCAGTCTTGACAGTACTGAAGAGTAAATAATAGTAACACAACATTTAAGAGGAAGAACAAGAAACTTGGTACAGTTGTGATAAAAAGTTTATATCCACTCATCACGGGCATGAATATCATGGTAATTCTGGGCTTTTAATGATTTATTTGAACTCTTCTTTTTCCAGGGTGGAATGACTGCACAGCATTGATCTTCAATATCTTTAAAAAACATTGTTTGCACAAGTTTGAATTTATTTAGCATTTTTTTCTAATCCACGTGGAGTCAAAAGTACACATACAGGCTCAAATGTATACACACACACACACACACACACACTCACTAAAATATGTTTAAGCATAGTCCACAGTCGGTTTGAGGTCAAGGCTTTAGGAAGGCCATTCCAGCAGCTTCCATCCAGTTGTATCCAAGTTTCAATCGTCTAGCTATTGATTTGAAGTGAAGGTGAAAAATTTAGAGGCTGTCCTCCTTCTTCATTATAACATCTACTTTGTGCAATGTACCAGTACCACTAGCAGCAAAACAGTCCCAAAGCATGATGCTACCACCACCATGTTTGACAGTTGGTACAGTTTTTTAGGTTTGAAAGCCTAAGAAAACCTTTACTCCTCCAAACATACCTCTTGTTATTGTGGCCAAATGGCTCAATCTTTGTCTCATCCGACCATAAAACTTTTCTCCAGAAGACAGTTGAGCTTGAAGTTGAGCTTGAAGGTGTCGATTTTGGAGCAGGGGCTTCTTTCTTGGTCAGCACCCTCTCAGTCCACGAGGATCTAAAATTCACTTCACTGTGGACAGTGATGCTGGTATTCTAGCAGTTTCCACTTCATGGCAGGCTTGAGCCTTGGTGGTTCCTGGGTTGTTCCTGAATATCCTAATCAATTTCCTCCCATCTGAAGTTGATAGTTTGGGTCTTCTTTCAGATCTTGTCAAAGCGGTGACATATCAAAATAACTTGTACTTATATACAATTGTTTGAACTGATGATGTTGGAATCGGCAGCTGTTTAGAAATGTGTCCAAGAGCAAACAAATGAGCTCAACAATTAGCATCTTTCAACTTATCTTAATTTATGATTTTATCTTGCCAGGTTTGAGAAATGGCCCATAGAAATCTATTCAACAATGTGAGCATGCTTGAGAAAAAATTAAGAATTAAAAAAACAGAGCGACTGATTCTTGCATGACCCTGGGGTGGGCCTGGGGCCTCAGTGCTCTTCTCTCTCCTGAGATATTCATCACAAACACACAGTCCTCCTCCCTGCAGAGTTGACTGCATCTCAGAAAACTCCCCAATTCAAGGTGGACTACACACCAAATAGTGCACACCCTGTCTGTCTGTCTCTGACAGAAGGAGGCGACACAGACACCGTGTTCTGCTGTGAGAGTCACAGCTGGAGCACTGAGCCAAACATCACAATGCAGCAGAACATTTCTGTGTGCCAGAGAGAACCCGGGGTGAAACCACAAGCTGTGAACCATGAGCAGCAAGGTGGTCTGAAGGCTTCAAAACAAGTCATGAGTGCCTTCGCCTAGTGAACAGCAAAAGAAACCAGAAATTAGTCCTTAAATCTGAAATATTAACAATGGTATGTTTCCCATCGATCCACTCATCAGTTTTTTAAGCACTTAAAAAAATTCTGTATTTTTCATTTATTAATCTGGGGATGTAATGTTTTGTCTCTTTATTTGAAGTGTTTTTGTGCACTTTGCTGTATTTTGTTTATCAATAGACCAACTTTTCTATTTAATCTAATTGTAAAAAATAAATAAATAAAAAACCTAACAAAAAGAAATTAATGAAAAATTTAATTTCCAGTGATGATGCAAAAGGACAGCTGCACAATACAGTGTCAGTGGGAAAGTAGTCCAGTAAAAGCAGAAATAACATGTTAATGGCTGCAGTTTCAGGGATATAACATCAGGTTGGATGAGATTGTCATACGTACACATTTCCATGTCAGTCAGTGAGGGACAGACACTGTCATAGCTCACGGACCTCTACGGTCGAATGTCATTATGGTCATATTTCATATGTAATGCCTCTGACACCCAGAGCCTCTGATACTATGTGGACACGTGCAGTCTTTCTACCACAACACATTTCCCAGCCTCCACTTGCTAAACATGAAGCTGTGATATTTCGTGTCTGCTCCCCTCCTGTGCTCATCTGTTATTTTTTTAATAATGGAGAAGAAGAAGTAATATATCCTCGAGCTGAGGGAGCGATACAGGGTTAAGCATATTCTGCAGCTAATTGTGCTTTCTGGTTTTTAATAAAGAAAAACCACACGCCTGCAGGCTTGTGTGTGTGTGTGTGTGTGTGTGTGTTTGTGTTGCATATGTATTCAAGCACCATTGATGTGGAAACAGTTAAAAAGTGAAATATTGTTTGTCTATGTGTGTTAGAGAGTATTATGCGCAGCAGGAGCAGTGACTATCATTTTCTAGCAATTGGGGAACAGCTGTCTGTTGCCTATTTTCAGCTTAGTTACTATTAAATAGGGCTGTTAAGGTTTTCAGCCAGAACTGGCAGAGAAAAAATATTTTATTCACACAGTAACAAAGTAACTTGGAAACAAGAGCGGACTCTAAAACTTGCTGCCGGTGATGCTGTTCCTGTAACGATCAGGCAGAGAGTGGGTGGAAGAGCTGGTCCTCACATGCTGCAGGTAGATGATTAGATGATGATGAGCAGTAGTGCCAACCAGGAGAATCCAGCGGGAACTGGTGAGTAGCCATGCTTCCAAAAGTACTGCACAAACACGGATAAATACGCAGACAGAACAGAGACGAAAAAGAGGAGGGAGACGAGGGGGAGGGGAAGAAAAAATATATAGAAAGTCGGCCCGAGAGCATGAGGGGACCATGCATTCATTATCAATTAGAGGGTTTTCAACCAGTCAGCAAGTGATTTAGTCAACAAAGCCCACCCAAACACCCAAATGAATGACACATTTATTGCAGTGATAAAAAAAAAATCTAATCCTCACATATAAAGGTGCAGCACAATTAGCAATGATCAACCCAGTGATTCATTTATTGATTCATTGATCAATTATATTAGTCAGTTAAAATAATATTACCATTCCAGCACAGCAAATAATGATACACTGATTAAAGTTAAATGAGGTAGTTTCTTGTCTCTGCAGAGTGTTAACTCTCACACCTGACTGGCTATCTTGGTAAGAGATTTTGGATTTATCACTGCTAATATTAGTGACTTGATATTCTGCAAAAAAACCAAAAAGAAAAAATCAAAAGCAAAACAGTGAGATTAATGCTGGTGATGTAGCCAGAATCATTCAGGCTGGAGCAAACATGGAATCAAAGTTTAGTCTTAGGTCTGTAGTCTGGTTGTTATTTAGTCATGTATTTGTTTATAGCTTAAAATAAAGCAATGCCTACTTTTGATTCATCACTTATTACTGACTCAGTGATGCCTCAGTTCAAACCATACTGTAAGTTGGAAACTGTGGGCTCTTTAGTTGGAGTTCTACTCTTCTTTTCACCATCATTTGAAAGATGCAGTTGTTTTCTCAAACTTGCGACATGTGAACGATCACATTTTGAGCTAATCAAGCCAAAAAAAGGTGTGTTTGGCTTCTGTTTTATACCTATAGAAAGCTTAAATGTTTGTGATTTTATATCACTCAGTATATCAGAAAATTTGGCTAAAATGTACCAGCACTGTGTTGGGGGAGCTGTCTGTCTTTTAATGAGGAGGGAAAGGAGCCAAGTTAAAAAATTGTATTTTGAGAAATTACAACATAATATAATCCAAAACAGCACTTAGGAGGATTAAAAAAGCCTCTCAAATCTCACAAAATTTAACACTACAGTTGAATATGTAAGTTCCCTTCATCCCCTATTATTATTCACCAGTTGCTGCTTTAGGGCACAAAGATTTAAGACTTCATTCACAGAAATGAAAATTTGTGAGTGTTAAAGCTCATCTTTGTGTGGATTGTAGCTGCCGTTTCATCTAAAGGGAATCTTGGGAAACAATAAGGAAGAAACACAAGTGTGGGAAAGGAAAAGCCGTGAAGCTGAATGGTGGGCGGATGTTGGACGGCTAAGGAGCCCAGAGAGACATTATGTTCTTTATGAAGCCATAAAACAAAAGGCTGCTGCCTTTCCCTTCATCCTGTCACCACAATGACCTTCATTTGATGACCAGCCCTCTTCCCAGACTCTTTAAAACCCTGGGTAATGGATGTTTATACATACTGGACATATATACCACCACATATAACCATATCGTCATCCTTACAACAGCACATTGCACCGGGCAATAATCTGCCTCAGGCTCTAGAGATTATGACTGACAGATCTGAATAAATCTTCTCATTTGGATGTGCTGTGACAGAAATTAATTACCAGGCAATTGTGTCTAACATATTAATTTAGAGAAGATTATACAATGCATTAGCGTGGCACTTATTAAACATGGTTATGTACGCCTGGGTTTGTGTATTGAAATCACACAGGCGGAAAATTCAGTCCAATTTGCCATGCTTGGCTCCCGTTAACACACTGCTGTGTCTGAAACCCTCCTTCCTTTTTCACCCCCCCCCCCTTCTGTCACTACCCCCTTTTTACTGTCTAGCTTCCCGCATCTGAGAGATAAAAGTGTACTGAAACCCTGAGGTCCTAACTAGTGTCAGATGGGCAGAAATAAATTTTGGCCAGTCTTGTGAAAAGAATAGACAGAACTACTTATTGTTTCTCGCCTCAAAGAGAGGCTACGCTTTCCTCCCTGAAGCTGAACCTACAGTAAGTATTAAAGAAGGCAGACATCATCCAAACTCTCCATCTCCATTGTAAAATCAGTGCGTGTACATAAAAGCAACTGCAGAAAAGTTTCTGTTTTCATTTTAAATAAGTGCTCATCCGAAAGATGAAAATTGCTACACACTGATATCTGCATATTAAAATGCAGAACCTGGTCATATTTTTGGAACTGTAAACTCTCTGGTTTCCAGTTGCAGTCCACTATAAGTTCTGTTGACTAGTTATATTTGATTAGGCTTTGACTGCATAAGCAGTCTTTGTATAGGACAAATGAGAGAATGCATTGTTGTCTAATGATGACTGAGTTTTACATTACTTTTTTTAAACAATGAAAGTCTTGGCTCAGATATTGACTTTTGGCATTTTAATTTCAAATTCAAAAATGACCTTAACCAAATAATCGATGATCTAAAGGCACGAGTTAGTCCTGGTGTCCACGGAAACATACAAATTACATTTCAAAACAAACATTTTCACATTTGCATCTTAATATTGGCCTTAGATGCACATATATGTGCTGCATTTGGGACAATTACTCACTGCAGATGTGTGGTAAAGGAGTGGAACACATACACTGAGAAGAGATTTAGAGATCTGCGTGACCGAAATATCCAAACAAATCCCAGCAGTGTCTCACGTTTTCATTTAGATTTTTATGGCACACTGCTACTACTACTACACATCACGAATTTCTTTACCAACATTTAAAACACAGCTTTTTTCTGTTTTTTTCCTGGCGGTTTGAAGAACTTTGTTCCACAGAATAAAACTGTGCTGTATGATGTCTGAAAAGCTCCTCTGCTGTTCTGCTATATAAACTGTGGCGCCTCTGTTCTGCTGGTTTCCCTTCAACTTCAGAACAACTGACAAACAAATGAAGGTACAATTGGGCGCGCTGCTCACACTGAGAGATGGTTGCTGCATCGCTGAATAGATTAACTCTTTGGAGGCTGTTGCCATGGCGGTGTACTCTGCTGGGATACGTTGAGGCTGTGTAGTAGTATGTCTTTGTGTGCAGCTCTTGTAGAAGTAAATGGTTGCTGTCTGCATTTAGATGTCCTCTGTATTTTTGTGGATTTTTGTGCTTCATCGTGTGTGTGTGTGTGTGTGTGTGTCCCTTGTGTGTAGCTGGTATAGTGCGGTGTATTGCTCTAACAGGCTTGTCCTCCATTAGTGGCTCAGCACTGCCTTAAAACTGTGAGGGAGAAGAGAGGAGGGAAGATGGATACAGACACACACACACACACACTAATGAACTGAATGGCAGTTTTTAAATGTAGTAGCAGCACGAGCATTCAAGATACACTATTTGGACAAGTACTGGACCACCTACATATTACACCTCCAGCAGCTGCTCGGCCATGGAAAGCCGTGCTGTGAAGCTCCTGGGGCTCAGTGTTTGTGCTGATGTTAATGCCAGAGGAGGTTCAGAGCTCTGCAGTTACTGAGTCAGCAGAGCATTGGAGACTTTTATGCGCTACGTGCCTCTGCACCCTGTGATCCCGCTCTGTAACTTTACGTGGTCTACCACTTTGTGGCTGAGTTGCTGTGGTTCCTATATGTTTTACCTTAGCAATAATGCCACTTACAGTTATTGGTGGAATATCCAGGAAGGGAGAAACTTCATGAACTGACTTGTTGCAACAGTGACATCTCATTACAGCAGTATGCTTGAATTCATGATCATTCTTTCATAAATGTTTGTAAAGGCAGACTGCATGGCTAGGTGCTTGATTTTAAACATCTGTGGCAATTTGACTGAAAACACTGTGGCCCCATCCTTTCATTCATAACCCCTTCAGTCACCATGTCCACAGTGGTGTACACCCCTTTCTGTAGTTATATATTGTACTATGTAATATAGATTTTCTGACATCTCCTAAAAAGATTATGCAGGCAGAGGATGAATTTTTTTCCCACTAAAATTTCTGTATCATGACTGAAGGGGATGAAGTAAATCTTCATAGTCCAGTGAAGGTCATGTGCTTTATGCCTGGTTTAAAAGATGAAAGAAGGTGTAAAAATCATCCATCCATTTTCTTCTACTTATCCAGGGTCGTGGGGGGCTGGAGCCTATCACAGCTGTCATAGGGTGAAAGGCGGGATACACCCTGGACAAGTCACCAGACTGCTGCAGGGCTAACACACACAGACAGACAATCATTCATGCTCACATTCAAACCTACGGCCAATTTAGCATCACCAACTGACCTAACCCTTATGTGTAATAATCATAATGAGCTAATTAGCAAGATATCTGGTGGACAGTCCACTTTACAACAAGTTTCCTAAATATTTTCAGTATATGTTCATTTATTAATTAGAGCCTCATTAAGAGCATGAATATCATTGGAAACATTGATTGCACTCATATGAAATAACCTTGTTTTGTCTTTTGGAGTTTAAAACGAGTTTTAAATTGAAGTACAGAAAAGATTATTTGTTATGGAGGAATGGCATAAAAGCATAAATGCTGGCATTGTACACTTGGAAAATAAATATTTTTTATGTGGAGAGTAAAAGCAATGGACCTGATTTTGATCTTTGAGGGACACTTTTGGTAACCTGCGGGACTTAAAAGTTGCTACATCTCACGGCAATAGCTGGAGACCCACAAAAAAACAGGTCAGTTAAATTGCAAAAGCACAGTCTGTGATTTTTGTGTTTCTTCTGGAGGGTTTAACAACAAAGGCTACTCAAAAATGCAGGCCCTCCTTCAACAAACACCGCTAAATACACACCTCTAAGTGTACTGCACTTTTTAGACTAACAGAAAAATTATATATGAATCATACTGAGTTTGTTAAGCCACATAGATAGAGAGAAGCAAGGTACTCACACAGTGACACTCACACACACACACACACACACACACACACACACACATACACAAAACATGAAATAACTGCATTTTTCTCCTGATTCCTCTCTGCCCTTTAATGAGTAGAAAAAAATTCCCTTTAAAACCCTGCCATCGTGTAGTGCAGACATACTCATTATATTTGACAAAAGTAGTCTGTGCATCTATTTTACAGCACAAAATGGCACAAGAGACACACAAACCCTTCCCTATAGTGACATTATGCAGTACAAAGGTTAAAATTTCCATTTTACAGGTCGAAAGTTTGAACTTTGAACACTGAGTGTTGGATCAAATGACTTGTATATGATCACTGCCGCTGTCTGAGTGAGAATTTCCAAAGTTACACCCTGTTTGACTGGCGTAATGTGAAGTTCATGTTAAGTTTGTTTTAAATCAAGCCATCAGCCCTAAACAAATTTCCACAAAAAGAAACATTTTATTGATTGAGTTAAAGCCAGAGGGCAAAATAATAATTTTACATGTTGCCTTATTTTGTCAGTTGCAGCCACATAAACGCATGATGGATTAATACAGTATAACGCAGTGCCTGAGGTCAGTTACTGTACTCCATAAATCCCATATTTACTGACAGTGAGGTAGCTGTCAGTCAGACACACAAGGACAGTTCATTGCACCAGAAACATACTGACATCCCCCTCTGAGTGTCTGTGTGTGTGTGTGTGTGTGTGTGTGTGTGTGTGTGTGTGTGTGTGTGTGTGTGTGTGTGTGTGCATAAGACTAGGGTGTGACTTCAGTCTCAGTTTGACAGAGAGATGGAGGTGTAATCACTCCCTGGATGTTTCATGGGGAGAAAAGTGAGGCCAAGGATGAAGTAGCAGCAAAGACATATTTAGACTCTGGCTTTTCAGATTTTACAAAGCAAACAAACAAATAAATATACCCAGATTTGGGTTTAAAGGTGTTTTTAAATGTAGAAACTGAGCAGAATACTTCATTTAAAAAAGGGTGTGTTTGAACAACCTTCAGCCAAGATGGGCTGAAGGTTGTTCACGGTCGTTCATGGCTTCCAAAGGCATGTTAGCTTTTGGTAGCCATGAACGACCATGTGGATGACATTTTTTCCATACACAGTGAGTTCACATTGGAATACATTTATCAATATTGCTTTTCAATAATGTTTCTTGACACAGCTGAAGAGTGTCAACTTCTTACATTATGAGTGCTAAAAATGAGCGGTATTTACACACGAAGAACACATGCTGCAAATTCAGCAGCCCTTTGAAGCTGCGCTTCTTCAAACTTGTTGAAGCCAAATTATAGTCAGCTTTTAGAGCTGGCTGTCAGAAAGCCCAACCTGAAAGGCAAGAAATAAATACATTTGAAACATAAAAGCATTTATTTATTTGGCATCTGAATATTAGCCTTCCTGAAGAAGTACACAATCATCTACTTTTAATTTATATTAAATTTAACACTCATCGACAACAATTTCTAGAAAACTGGTGGTGACTGGTGTTGTTCCCAGGTTCTTCAACAGTATTTTTCTTATCAGGTTGTTCAAAATGCTCCCTGAAAATATCTCCAGTTAATTCACAACACTGAAGTGAGAGCACTAACAGAGCCTTGAAAGACAGATTGAATTTCCCTCAAGATGGCTTCTTTTCACTGGCTCCCTGTTATAAAGTATTGAATTATCCCGATGGGATAAATTAGAATGGGAGGTTCCTGTGGAACCAGCTCCCAATTTGGGTCCAGGAGACAGACACCCTCTCTGCTTTTAAGGTGAGACTTAAACCTTTCCTATTTGAATCAGCTGACCCTGAACCATCATTTAGTTATGCTGCTGTAGGCTCAGGCTGTTGGGGGACTGAGCATTTCTACTCCACTCACTTCTTTTCACTTCCCAAAATATTTTTATAGAAAAACCTGTCTGAGATCATGTGCTTTAGGTTCTATCTATATATAAGTCTATCTATAAGTCACATTTTAACCATACATCCATGCAGCACTTCATTCTGTACACTTCAAGCACTTCATCTACCTCACACCTATGGCCAATTTAGCATCACCAGTTAACCTAACATGCATACTTTTGGACTTTGAGGAAGAAGCTGAAGAAGCCACAGGAAACCCACCCAGGCAAGGGAGAACACACAAACACCACATAGAGATTCCCTGTCTGGAGTTTGAACCAGGAACCTTCTCAGTGTGAGGATAGGGTGCTAACCATGGCACCACCATACTGCCCACGGTGGTGGAATAGCTAGCTAACAGGGCATTTAAACTTTTGTGTTAAATCTATGCTGTAACCTACAGTGTAATGTGATGTGCACCTCCCTGGAAATGTAACAACACATCGCATCAGCACCGCCCAGACAATTGGCCTATTTGAATGGATTGGTGAGAGAATAATACCCATTGACTCAACATAAGGAATAATACTTATAGCCTCAATATAAGGATTCACATATGTCAGCAAATTCCTAGAGGAAGGGGAAGTCCCAGCATTTTATTTGTTTCTATCATGGTTGCACCGCAAATAAAACACCAGGACACAACCACCTGAAACACCACGCAGAAGCATGATTGCTGGTAACTATAACAGTCACTGATGTAGGTTACTGTTGTAGGCGTTACAACGATTTACTGCTGAAGTCCATATCAGCCAGTTACATGTGGGCTAAGATGACTTTTAAGGAGTACAGTAGTCATACTTGGAAAATTAACTCAGTCAACCTGCTGAGTTACTTTAGTTGCTCCAAAACTATTTACCAACCTAAGAGCCAAAAAGTAATATATGTAAGCTCAAAATGGAATAACTATTAAATAAGCTGGGGGGAGAGAAATAAAATGATAAAAGATGATAGTGAAGAGAGATGAAGAAAAGGAAAGACATAAATAGAGGAGGAGGAGAAAACTATTTGACCCTTTTCTCCTCTGTCTCTCTCCACACACACACACACACACACACACACTTCCCAAAGGTTAATGTGATGCTAATGTGGCCTATATTAAAAAAGTGATCATTATTTTCAGACCTTTGCTACAATCCTCACCTGTGTGCGAAAATTGTTTGCAGAGGTAGACGTACCTCCATCACTTCACCTAAGGCTTAAAATAGCAACGCCTGGGTGTACATAGCAAAGAATACAATCCAAGTGTTATTTAAAAAAAAAAAACAGGGTGTTTTATTTATTCTTATTTAACTCTCCCAGTCTCCCCTTCATGAGACTTAAACAATGATCTTGCTAACAAGTGTTTTCTGCATAGCCAAAGTCTGACATAGACAGAGAGAGAAGTAAACGGGCTTTAAGGTAATTTGTTTTAATTATGCTTACTTATTCTAAGGGCTATATTTATTAAAAATGTGCCCATTTAAGGTTTTTCTCTTGATTTTTGTTGCCAAGTCACATTTTATATCTGTATACTCTCAGCTCTCCAAATTTTTTTAATGTATAATGAATGCCATGTCTGTGTGTGTGTGTGTGTGTGTGTGTGTGTGTGTGTGTGTGTGTGTCACACGCGACATAATAACCATTTGGCTGGGGAAAGCAAGAATAGAGTTCATATGTCACAGCAGGTGTTGGTTTAATTGAATCAATCAGCTCCCGCTGTGGCCAATCACCAGCTTAACAAAATGCCACAAAACTCCCTCATTTCTGAGCACTAACATGCTGCACTGTGAAGGCTTCAGGGTCACATTATCATTTTCTTTTCACACTGAGCCCAAAAATTAAGTGAAAGAAGAAAAAAAATACATCTGCACACTTGTTCTCATTGCAAATAGAAAGTCCTATTTTTATTTACTGTTTTTTTTAAAAATGTGTTTTCAGATGATGTACGGTTAGGTCTAATTTTAAATCAGACAATTAAGATGTGACTGAAGCTTTAATTCAGGGGTTTTACAAAAAAATACATTTAGGAATCACAGTAATTTTTATACATAGTTCCCCATTTTCAGATGGTTATAAAGTTATCATTGGGGGTATTAGGAAGACTACATACAGTACAGTCACTCTATGCAGACCCGTTGGTCACAGGACTGAGCGCATCCCATTATTCAACAGCTTGTAGAACCACCTTTAGCAGCAATAACTTAACAATAACTGAAGTAATTGTTTTCTGTATGACTTTATCAGTCTCTCACATCATTGTGGAGGAATGTTGGCCCACTCTTTACAATGTTGCTTCAGTTCATTGAAGGTTTGCAGGCATTCTTAGGCATTCTCTGACCTTAGGGTTAAATTGCTGGGACGTCCAGTCCTGGTAAGATTGTGGCATTGAGTTAACATAACACATACCTTAATGCTCCACAGCCAGCAAACTGCCCAAACCTCTGCTTTTATAGAGGTGCTCACACTCGCTGATGATCAGTTAACCAAGTGCATTTGATTAGCAGCACCTAGCTGCAACCCTCTTACTTCCTATGGAAGCAGTAAGGATGTAATTAGTTTTTCACAGGACACAGGAACAGAACTCTGTGGTCCTGCATTAAACATGTTACTGGCACATATTTATATTCCTGCTATATAAACAGTTCTGATAGTCATTATTGACTGTGGGCTCCCTACAGAGTAATTACCAGCCTACGGTTCTCTTTCACGTCACTAAATATTTTCCTTGACTTACCTTAATACCTCATGGCTTGTGTGAAAGGAAGCCTTTTCACTGTGTCATATTCTGCGAGGTATTGATTTATCCTCACTCTAATTGCTATATAACTGCCAACTGCTTCAATGTTTGCATTTTGCACTGGAAGATAAAAAGACAGCAGCTCTTGATCTGCTTTTTCTGCCCCGAGGCTGTGACTATGTTGACATTTTCTTCTCAGAAAGTCTTTGAGCCCCGTTATTACCCATAACTTTAACTTTTTTACTCTAAATCTGCGTCTCTTATCAGTTTTGTGTGTTTCTGGCAGGTTATTTATTTGCCCTTATTTATTTTTCTTTTCCTACATTTTTTCTTCCTGGTGAATCCTTCAACCTGTGAGCAGGAGCGGGAGATAAATCATTATTAATCGGGTCTGTGTTAATGAGTGCAGCTCTCATAAAAGCAGTGCTGTTTGAAGGCAGCATTGCGTGTGGCCTATTTCAGTTGTGTAAATGGTGGCTTTTTTCTTTGATTCCCACCTGAATATGAAAGCACGTGAACTTGCTGCAGTCTGACCATTTTCACAGAACAATGTGAAAATGACTCTAAACCAGTTGGAAGGTCCTTCCTGTGGGCACCTGGTGTAGTCCTCACAGCTGTGCAGTTATCAGAGTAGGAATCACTTCAGGCTTGTGTTGGGAAACTTCATGCCACCAGCCACTTATATGCTGTATCACTTTTCTGAGAACAAAATGAAATAACAATAAGCAGCGGAAACCAAACTCATCAATCCTGTCGGATTCAAAATCACACCAAAAATAGTTGAAATTTGTTCAGGTGCTTCCTTAATATTTTTGAGCAGTACATATACATTTCACAGAGCTCTGTTTTTACTATGTTTGAAAAATTAACAAATTCATAATATTTCTAATGACCTAATCTGACATAAACTTGGTTACTCATTGAAGTCTTATTTGCTTAATTTTATAATCTCTGTTTTGTGTTTTGTGGGAATCTAATTGAATTGCTTTGATGTATTTATGTATTTTCCAGATGGGAGAGAGGGCAGAGACCAACAGTTACTACCAGAGTGTTTTACTGTGGGCGAGGACGCTAATTGCAAACTAACAGCCAGTTAGTGCTGAACACTAATTGCGAAGAACAGTAGAACTAACATGGGAGCAGAAAACTAGGTTAAATCCTGGCATAAATTGACTGTATGAGGCAGAAATGCACACAGTGTTGTTGAACTGAATCCAGAAACCTGAAATAACTAGACAGCAGCTTTGCAACAGCAGCTGTAGAAAATTGTCTCTGAAGACTCAAGAAAGTGACTGAAAAGTGTGAATTACTTCAAAAGACAAAGAACCTGTAATGAGCAGTCAGAAAGGAAGAGGGGGAGGATTTAAGACAAGATGTGTCACTAGTCTGCGCGTCACTTTAGCTGCAGTACTAAAAAAAAAATCAAATAAGCGCACATAAACTCTAACATCCTAGTGACAGTCAAAGCAACACATTAGCAGCCCTTTGCACAAGGTTGTAGCAATAGGAGCAATGCCTTAGAGCATTAGACCGGCACCTTTTTAAGTGGAGGTCTGACATGTTACAGCTTTCAAGAAGTCCCATATGATAAGCACAGGGTGTTACAGGTGGCCATTTGTTGCACTGTTTATGTGTCAAACATCTAAATTTTGGTTCAAAATATAATATCAGTAGGCCATGCAGAGGGTAGGTGAAGAAAGGATGACAACAAGAGATGAGAGGCACAAGTGAGAGGAAAAAGTGCTGTGCGGTGGCAGCTGTGAATAGTGGGAATATTTTCTGATTTTTTTTCTTTTTGATCAACAATGAGTGATCACATTTATTCAGTGCAGGTAGACGCACAGCAAATCATTTTATCAGTATTTTCTGTGATGTCACACTGAGATGCTCTCTATACATAATCAGGATTACTTTATGGTTTGATCCACTGTTTTGTCCAATGCAAATAATTTCACCTCCCCACTGCACTCAGTGTTCAGTGATCTTCACCCCTGACATACACAGTCGCTGAGACACTGAGTTAATGTCATTCAGAATGAACAAAAAGTTATTCTCTTTGTTTCAGAGCTACAGACAAACTCATAGCATGATCTTTGAAGGATGACTTTGCCGTGTCAGTCCTGCACACTGGTGACCTAAAATGACTCTACACACCCTGTGGTGAGAACTGCTCATTTCACTGATTGTCTGAAGAGGACCCAAGGCATGAACTGACAATAACAATGAATCCTCTATAGGCTGTACAGTTGGTAACATGCAGGTTCAGCCCCCTGACCTTCAGTCCTTATGGGCGATCTACAACTGTCACAGTGAGTGGAGCCAGAGATGGGGCACAGCTGCATACATTCTCTGTATAAAAACAGCTCTCATTATGATCTGCCTTTATTTCAGTCCTCAGGATTTTAGTAGGGAAAAGAGGGCTTCCCATGGTTTCTGTCCCTGGGGTCATAGCCTTTCTAGTCACTTCTGCAGCAACTTCTGCATCGCAACTTTGGGCTGTTTGTCTGATTCATCTTTGTTTTTCCATGAATACATTTATGATTTTGAAGGCACTACTCCCTTTTTCAGTACAATCTTCAAACATTCACCCCACCTAACTTCAGAATTCAGGAGTGCCACCACCTTGGCCTCAGTAAGTTGGCAGTGCCGAAGTGTTTTGACTGTTTTCCAGGCTGAAGTATCATTAGCACTGACATTATCAGCTGCCACCTCACAGCCTCTGAACTATAAAGACTGCTGGGGTTCAAAGACTGTGCATTCATAAACAGGTCTTTGGGAAGGGGGTGGTGGGTGAGTTGTAGGGAATATCTGAGAGTGATTTGGTGAAGGTGAAACAGGGCAAAGTTGCAAAACTAAACAAAAAAACCCAGTGGTAGCACAGGGAGTGACTGTAGTCAGGTTAAATGAGCAAATATGTATTTTACATTTTTTAAATTTCTTAAAATCAGAATTTAATTAATTCAATTTTATTTATATAGAGCCAATTCCCAACAAACTGTCACCTCAAAGTGCTTTGTGTTGTAAGGTAAAGACCCTACAATATTAGAAAGAAACCCAACAATCAGACGGCCCCCCATGAGCAAACTCTTTGTGACAGTAGGAAGGAAAAATTCACTTTTAACTGGACGAAAACTCAAGCAGAACCATGTTCAGGGAGGGGCAGCCATTTGTTGTGACTGGTTGGGGGTGAGGGGAAGGAGAAGAGAGCAGATTTAAAGAGGTGAATGAAGAAGAAATGCTCAGTGCATCATGGGAAGCCCCCAGCAGCCTAGGCCTAGTGCAGTATAACTGAGGGAGGGCTCAGGGTCACCTGATCCAACAGGTGGCCAATCACAATCCTTGTGGCCTGTGTCAACCCAACATGTAATTATATTTCTTAGGAGGTGAATGTCAAGTTACATCATAGGCTACAGCATAGATCTCCCATTGAGGCATAAATCCCCAGTAATCCTGCAGTCTGAGAGCAAAGTTCTCTGTTGGGGTGATATGGTACTATGAGGTTTTAAGATAAGATGGGGCCTGATTATTTAAGACCTTGTATGTGGGAATGACTGTAAATTCAATTCTGAATTTAACAGGGAGCCAATGAAGACAAAGGAATAAGAAGATCATAAATACAAGCTGTTCTTTTTGCTCTTGATGACATCTTGTTATGGCTGGATATTTGGCTGATTGCATGGATGAGATTCAAGCATGGTTTTCAACATGGCATAGGAAAAGAGTTACACACAAGTGATGTTCTGAGTACTGGCGGTGGTGTCCATTCAGTCCATGTTGTACATGCATTGCCGAGAAAGTTTATTTTCTTGAGTTTTTAAGTCTTGGCTTTTCTAACAGTCTTTAAATTAAAATGATGCCACACAAATAGAAGCAGTGCTACTGTGTCTCTTAGAGGTTAACACATGAATTTGAACATGGTTGTTTTTCTCTTTCTTATACTTTGTCTTTATTGGCAAAAACATGAGCTCTCACATCTGATCACCGACATCTCACTGCCATATAAATGCAGTATATCAACTCGGTATATCACTGCAGTGGCAAAAAAGTTAGCTTACTTACAATTAATTTAGATAACAAATTCAAACTTATGTAAAAATACTTAAATGAAGTGCTCACGCCACAGTCACATTAGGGAAAGCAGTGCTTGAATTCTGCAGCACAACCAAAATAATTGTGCAGCAGTGTATAATGAACTTGAAGTCTCTTCGCTTCGAAGATGGGGACCAGGTCTATGACCACACGCAGTCAGTTTCCATCTTCAAAGCAACTTTGGTGCATCAAGATGGCAATAAAACAGTAATAAGACAGTCAGTCACCTTTTAATCTGCAGCTGAATGGATCAAGTTGGTGATTACATGCATAAAGCGATAATTCACTGTGATAAATTGGTGAAGATCACAAATGTGTTGCTGTCTACAAATTCATTAAAGAGAAATTCACATTAACTACTTACATTCAGAATCCAGCCAGAACCTCATAAGTCTGAAACAGAAATTCAGAAATACTTCCACAAATAGTTGGTGATTTAACTGCAAAATGACATAGACACTTGGTTACCTTTCTTTATAGGAATATAACAGAATACAACAAGTTTAATCAAATCCCCTGTTGCAAAGAGGCAAGTTGCTGACAAGCTGCACTTATTGCTGCAGACAGATTGCAATATGTTGGCATTGTGGGTG
>JAMQGT020004864.1:0-56901 GCA_024447675.2 Pterophyllum scalare | reverse complement strand
TATGTTATGTAGCACTTGGTTCAGTTACGTATTGCTAAGGAGAAAGGGTGCATGTAAGTATTTTCATTTGTGGGTTTTTCTGTTAAGGACTCCTCTTTGGCATCCTCACTGGTCTTTCAGAGTATTGCTGCCCTGTGAGTTTTGCTCCTTGTCTACTGTCCAGTATGCTTATAGTTTTTGTTTTTCTCTCTGTTTACTCCTTTATCTTTACCAAGATGGAAAACAAAGACCCCTTATTCCCTCTTCATGCATGAAGGCCAGCTCTTTATCAGTCACCCCTGTGGAGACAGAGGAAGATAGAGGGTTGGAGGGAAAGTCTTGTTGTGTTTGCGTGCCCACACTGGGTAAACAGACGAAATAGAAACACAGAGTGAAAAGCTGTAAGTTATACATAATTGCAATATCTGAAAAGATAATGGAACGGAAAGCATGCACGGCAGCATTCTGTTAGGCAACAATTTACCTTTCATCAGGCCGCTAACAGACTTCACGAGGACATTTTTATGTTGCATTACATTTCAGTCAAACCCGCAGACACCCGCCGGGATTTGGTCAGTAGCTTTAAGCTAAAGACTGTTTTTAAAGGTTGAATTCTTAAACCAACAGAGATCCCCAGGTAATACCTGCCTTCTGAGAACAAGGCTTTAGAGGATTCTTTAGATAAGTAGGCGTGACATTTCAAATGATGTTAGCAGAGTCACAAACTGCAACATGCACGGTTCTAGAAATGGTCTTTAGCTTACTTCCCCCTGCGCACGACTTTCAGTCCACCTACTTGACAGCTTGATATGAATGTATTAATCCTGGTACTCTGCAGAGGAGCTTCTGCGGGAGCAGTGACCTCACGCTGAGCTCTGCACACTGCTGCTGTCACAATCTTTTGACAGTGACGGGGGACTCAGCTCTTCTTGCCTTGTGATCACTTTGTCACCTCTGCACAGCTGACTCTTACGACTTCCAGTCCATTCAGCGGGCTGCAGATAGTTCATTAATATTAAAAATAAATAAATAAGGTAAGTTGTAATGTAAGATTGAAATTTTCAGTGTATGACCTTGGTGTTGTAAATGGCCCAGAGCGAGTCTGTCCTCCCTTGGTTCTCAGTGAATCATGTACATCCACTTACTGTCATACTTTCTGCATCACTGCTTTGGTCTCTTGATGGTTTCCCTTTGTGCTGCTTTCTGACATGATCTTTCTGTGCTGTTGAGACACTCCAGCTGTGACTCGTGATATCTCTGTCGATGATTTATTAAGCTGCTAGGCACTGAACGCATTTAATTTTACACTGTAGTTATGCAATCTGGGCAGAGGGCTGTGACAGCTGCATCTTCACACAGCTTTAACTGCAGGAATTTTAAAACCAGTGTTTTAAGTCCATTGTTGGTGAAATTTAGAGAAAACTTGGGGGGAGCTTAAATCTGTATTAGACTTTACAAAATAAGATTTTCTTTGACAGATAAGAAGTGACTGACGTTCCTGATTGGCTTGCACTGCTGCCTGTGTGGGAGGTGGCACATGTTCCCCAGCCAAGACTGCATAGGAACAGAATTATTAAAAGAACCCTGCAGCGTTCAGTAATTTTAATCAAATTATTTTCATGATCAAGAAAAAGCAATAATTTGATTACTTTGAACACTCGCTCTCTGTAAAGACTGAGCAGCTTTGGATGCTTTATTCTAGTTTGATATAATGAAATACATTTTTTTTTTTTTTTTTGCAAGTAGAAGCAGTTTCGTCCTTCACGCGTTCCCCCATTCGTTGTACTCAGAGGAGCTTTTAGTGCGCTTTTGGAGTTTGCTGGAATAATCAGAAACATTGCTCCTGGTTGGTTTGCTGAGTGCGTGTGATTTTTGTTGGAGAGCATGCACTGGGAACACTTCAGCGAGACAGACAGTGTAAGTGAGAAAAAGAGGCTGATTGAGGGAAAGAGAATGTAAGGCCAAGCTGCTGTTTGGCTGAGCACTGAAGAGATATTTTCTACAGTGTGTTGCCTTTCCATCCACAGGGGCCAGCTCTTTATCTGCTGCCTCTGTGGGCAGGCACAAACACACAGGGATGGCGGATGTAGGAGAAAGGAGATGGGCACCTGAAAAAGACTGGAAATGGTGGTGGAAGAAGAGCAAGGCACATCCAGGGGATATAAACCTTCTCTTGACTTGATATTTTATTTATTGCCCAGATACTGAGGCAAGCATAAATCATCCTTCAGCCACACACAGTCTTGTATCCCAGCATCTGGCAATGTGGTAATATACTGTAGTGGTAATGGCTGTGGTAAGTGTAGCTTTTCTTGTAATGTACTGTACACATCAATAAACCTATAATTTTGTTCTCAGAGGGGTTGGGGGGTGGGAAAGTAAATAGCTCCCACTTGCTCTTGTTTATTTTGTCTATAAGCCACAAGACACATGACATCTTAAAAAAAAAAAAAAAAAAAATTTTCTCTTGTAACCCACCAACATGTAACTGACACTTCTGGCTCATGAGGCTACATTTTAGTAAAAGCTGGACTCATATTTTCTTGCTCCTGTTCTTTGAATTTTATGTAACTTGAGATAAATGTACGGTAGACAGTGAGAAATGAGGTTGTCATATTTTGGTCATATTTGGCTTCTTCTTCTTCTGTGATCCCTGAATACACAGAATGTGCTGGCACGAATAGCATGCAGTACAGAAACCCTGTGTTTGATAACACAATAGCGGTTTAACAAAAATGTTACCAAAGATCAGATGACAAACCTGCGCGTCCTCAGTCAGATTATCATCGTGCTCGGCCTTTTTGTCAGCATATTCTCTCTCTCTGACTCACGATGGAGTGAAGAAAAACAGATTTGTTCTTGGCACTTTGTTTGGGAGATAATTACCTAGACCTCTGTAGTCTGCTCACTGAGCCTGTCTAAAGAAGATATACCCACTCACACACACAAACACACACAAACACAGAGGATCAATCCTCAGAATTTGTGATGTCGTAACTATGGCAGATCTGTTGGCACGCATGCTGTTGTGTGTTTGTGAGTTTCTGTGTGTGTGTGTGTGTGTTCAAGCACTTTTACACACAGGCACACACACAGACGCACACACTGCCAGTGTCCTCGTGTCTTGTAGACTGTGACAGAAAATATTCGCCCACCTGCTCCTCTTCATTATCCAAAATGCAGAGCTATAGGATGTAGAGCGGGATATCTGGCCGGTTACATTCCTCTCCTGTCTCTCTCCTCTCCCCTTCCTTTCATTCCCTTCTCTTTGTTCCTCCTCTCCATTTTGTTACATCTCCATCTGTTTCCCTCCCTATGCCCTTTCCTTCCCATTTGTAACTACCATTTTTTTAAACTTGATACAGTGCATACTCACCGTTCTCTTCCTTTCCTCTGTTTTTCTGTCAATCACAGTGTTTTCACTCTGTTCTCATTCAGCATTTCCTCTCTCTACTTCCCTTCGTGTTCTGTTTGCTTCCTCTTCTTTCCACTCCTCTGGTCTTCCCTTCTCTCTCTTCTTGCCTTCTTTTTGCCTCTTCTCTTCCTTTTATGTCTTATTTCATTTTCTTTCTGGTTATATATTTTAAATACATTTTCTTTCATCTTCTTATATTATTTTCCTCATTTCTTCCACTCCTTAGTCTCCTCTCCTCTCTTTCTTCTTGTCTTTATCTGCTTTTACACTTTTCTTCTTGCCATCTCCTCATTTCTTTCGATGTTCCATCTTTGTGTTTCCACTCCTTTCCGTTTCATCCTTTCTGTTTCTTCTCTTCTCTCTCCATGTCCTCCCTTCAAGTTCTTTCCTCCTCTCCTACTTTTCATCTCTTGCTACTTTTCTTTTGGTGTTCCCGCTCCTTCCCGTTTCTTTCACCTGCTCGTTCTCCTCTCCTCACACCTTGGTATGCCTGCCACGTATTCAATTACTCTGGAGTTGATTACATGCTTAAAATGTGACACTGAAGGGCGAATGGCTACTTACTTTCAGAAGGAAATCTAGGGGTGTCCTGCTTATGATGCTGCAAGGTTTCTCCCCAGTTTTTGTTTTGTTTACATGCTTTAGGAGGCAGCTGTTCTGCTTTGTGCCGTGAGCTGTGTGGTGTAGCAAGCGCAGGGAGGGAGGGAGGATTAATGGTAATAAGGATACGGTAGTCTCTCTGACCTTGCACCTTCCATTAAAGATAACACTTTGGTGCTCAGTTGGTTACATTGTGCTATTTAAATTGGATAGTTTTACTGAACATGTTATCAGTTGACTGATGCATACTTTCCCAACGAACCTCTCCTGATGTTTCATTTGCCCTTTAGTACACACACACACACACACACACACACACACACACACACACACACACACACACACACACACACACGCTGTGTTACAGACAAGCACAAAATATTCACACCGAGCAAGTTTTGGTTTGCTGCGTATTTTGATAAGAACAGAAACTAGAGTCAATTTAGACCTAAAATTCTTAAATCTACAGGTGTGTGCTCTGCTATGATGATAAAAATATCCATCATAAGAGTCACAGGACTGTCAATCAAGCACAATCTAACCCTCACCTCATGTTTGCTTAAAGGCTACTTCTCAGCTCAGCTCACAGGCCTGTGCCAGTCCTCTTTTCTACATCATGCAGAACAACAAAAGCAGGATGTTTGTATCACACTTAAATTTAATGCATAAGTGTCAGTTATTGAAAATGCATGTTATGCCAATATGATTAGCAACATCTCAGAAAAATCGATTTGCTGAGAATGTCGCTGACATAAAAAGATCAGCAGAGTCCGCGTCAAAGAAGCTACGAGACCATTTTAACCTCTTAACAAGGTAAAACTGGACGCTCTGCACAGGTGAGTGTGCGGTGTGGCCCTTTTATAAACACAACTTAACTGCATGAATGTGGCCTTTACATATCAGATTACCTTTTTTGATCACTTAATTGACGATCGCTTACATATGAGAAGGAATTGGGGGGTCATCAGTGGCTTTGTCGGCTGGTGTTTGACCTATGCTCTCCAAATCCACACCAGCAAGACGAAGGAGATGGTCATAGACTTCAGGAGGAAGCCACCCCCTACAGCACCGGTGAACATCCAGGGTAAGGACACAGAGACAGTGGACTCTTACCAAGTACCTGGGTGTCCACCTCAACAACAAGCTGGCCTGGACTACAAACACATATAAGAAGGGCCAGAGTCGACTCCATCTGCTGAGGGGACTGAGGTCCTTCTGTGTCTGCAGGACTCTGTTAAAGACTTTTTATGACTCAGTGGTAGCATCTGCCCTTTTCTATGCAGTGATCTACTGGGGGGGTGGGGGGTGGATGCACCGAAAGGGACAGGAGCAGGATTGACAAACTGGTGCGGAGGTCGAGCTCTGTGCTGGGATGTCCTCTGGAGTCTGTGATGGTGGTGGGTGAGAGGAAGATGTTAGCAAAGCTGACATTCATCATGGACAACCCCCATCACCCTCTGCATGAGGCCGTGGGTGAGCTGAGCAGCAGTTTATTTATTAACACTCCCATCCATAATGCATACTGTGTATGCTGTATACAAATTCACCTGCTACAAATGTATATAGTGTTTCGATATCTGCTATTGTATTTTATGTATATAGTGTCTTCTATTGTATTTCAGTTTATTTTATTTTATCCGTCTTCTCTGTACTTGAGCTGCTGTAATATGCAAATTTCCCCATCGTGGGATCATTAAAGTTTTATCTTATCTTATCTTATCTTATCTTATCTTATCTTGTCTTATCTTATCTTATCTTATCTTATCTTATCTTATCTTATCCTCTTTAAAAAAAAATCTGCGTAGACAGAGACCTGGTTTAATTCTGGTGACTCGGTCACCCTGAATGAATGGTCGCCCCGATTTTTCCTCCTTTAGTTCTCATAGATAATCGTGTAGGAAAGGATTTATAGTATAAACTATAATTGCTCACTCATCTCCTTGGCCAAATTTTTATCTTTTGAGATATCAAGCTTTTCTATTAGAGGGTACCTAAAAAAATCTCTGAGCTCCAGTGCCAAACTATGTCAGAGTTTTAATTGAAGGCAGTTTTAATATACATGGTTGTTATTCTGCTTACGTGCATCGAAATAGAAACGTTGTAACAGTGCACCTTGTCATTTTAAGAGCTTCAGTGAGGAATTTTAGCTTTGAAGTAAAATTCCTCACAGAGATATTTTTTTGAGCCAACAATATTTATAATCTACAGCTGGTCCAAAATGCAGCAGCCAGATTCCTGGTTAAGACCAAAAAACGAGACACATCACTCTTTTTTTTTTTTTTTAGCTTCTTTTAATTGGTTAATTGTTAATTTTTGTATTGATTTTGGTCATAACTTGTCATCCTCAGCCTAAGCTCTGCTGGCCATCCCATAGTCTCAGATGAGAACCAGGGCTGATCTGATCAGGCCTTTTCTGTATGGGTGTCCATTCTTTGGAATAATCACGATCTTAAAGACATATTTTTATAAGTGTGTCAGAGTTTCACTTGTGAACTTATCTGTTGGTTTCACTCTGAAAACTGCAAAATGTAAAAAATATGAAATATTTGTTACATTTCGAGATTGTTTAAAAACAACGCGCCTACAGAAATGACCCCAAACTTCAAAGGATCAGCTTATCATTATTTTAGCTATTCACACAGTATCTGTAATCCCTGATCTGGGAAGCGAGTTTGACAATCCATAAAGTTCAAATGTGTTCTCGGGTGGTGATGATGGACTCAGATCTGAAGGTTACACTCACGGAGAGCAATATACTGGAGTCTGGACTATTGTTGATGTTTTTAGCTCTAATCCTGATAAAGCTGTGGTGTGATAACTTTAGTACCTCCAAGAGTTTGAGTACTCGTCCTTGATTGTAGGTGAGTTAGGCTTAGTGTGCTGGTTTATTCATCCGTCCCACTGGTGTGCTGAAGAGCCTTGGCATGAATTATTCTCATTTTCATTTCTTGACATTGAGACCATCCCTTGTGAACCTTCATCTGGGACTTTTATTGAAACGGCTGCAGCAATGGGAATGACACTTTATCATCAGTAATGTTGAGAATTACTCAAAGTCAAAGTCAAGTACATCCTGAATGAAACTGACATCTTTTTTTTTTTTAAATATACCCAGTTGCCACTTTGGGATTTGGTTTCTTAAGTAGAGCTGGCTGTTGCTGCTGAAATAAACACTCAGGATAATGAGTTTTGTTGCTTGCTTTTCTTTTTTTTTTAAATAAAATGTGTGATTTTTTTCCCCCTAATCACTTGTTGTAAGTGAGCTATAGTTGTTCTTGGCAAAATAAAAATGCCCAAGTAATTATCCATCTTGTTTACAGAACCTATTTGCTATTTCCACCATAATAAAAATATACTTTTGGAAGAGTAAATGCACTTCTGGGAATGTATTATTTTTCTTTCGGCTTCTCCCTTTAGGGGTTGCCACCACAGAAGAGCTTCCGCCATCTCACCCCGTCCCTAGCATCCTTCTCTGTCACACCAACCTTCTTTCTCTTCCTATCTACACCATGGTAGAATCCACCTCCAGTGCTTCCGGCCTTGTTTCCCTTCCATTTGGTCTCCATCACATATATTTACCTTCCTTCTCTCCATCACCTCAGCCAGTACCCTCCCTTTACCAGTCATAGCCCTACATGGGTCTCTACTCTTACCTCCACACGCCTACCTTTCCTTCTCTCTCGTGGCCTCCTAACACACCCTCGCCCTTTCCTCTTTCTTTGTATTTGGCCAACAGAAGCACAGTTTCCTGCTGCACCCTGTTTAACAACAGCACATGACACGGTTGTTAACCCATGCACATGAACGAAGCTAGTCCAGAAGTGTCAAAAACTGCAGGCTGTAAGCGGCCGCGAATTGATGTCAAAAATAACACACAATTTGGCCCTTTATGTTACTTTTTTTGACATTTTGCCTTCCCCTCCAATTAAGAGGGTTAAGCGAAATGTCAAAAAAGTGAAATAAAGGGCCAAATTGTGTGTTATTTTTGACATCAATCGCGGACTGGAAGTAGGGGGCGGGGCGGGGCCGGAAGTGGCCCGCGGGTCGGGAGTTTGGACACAGCGGAAACAAACGGAGCCCTCCAGTTAATTGTGATTTTTAAAAATATTTTTTAAGTTAGGTTTGTGACAGGTGGACACTCACACAAGCAACTACAGGTGGTAATTGTAATTCACTTCAGCTAACGTGAGTCACTGAACTGGACCTTTCAGCCATGTTTGATTTTGTGTTTCTTTTGGAGTATTTAAAAAAAATCTTTTTGTAATTATCCAAAAAATAAAGCTGACATGGAGTCTTAATGCTTCACAAAGCAATCAGTGATGTCACTCTGGTGCTTCTATCATTTATATACAGTGTATATATTAAAGCAGTCAAAGCTCTGCTCGGACTCTAACAATCACATTGCTTTTCCAGAAATGTTTTAACTACACTTTCCGTGCAGACTACTCAAATTTAATTTGCTGTTTTATGCACAAAAGAAATTGATCCAAACATTAAAGTCCCACGATGTGGACAGCACAACTGCTGTTACTGTTTAGCAGAAACAGAGCTGATGACGACAAGGTGAACCACCAGGATGAGTCGTCCTTCGATTAGAAGAGGTGGAGACAGAAAGGTGTGTCAAAACGGCTCTCTCTCTCTCTCTCTCTCTCTCACACACACACACACACACACACACACACACACTTCTTAACTCCTGACAGACTCACGTGTCTGAGAAGCACACTGTTAACAGGATGCAAAGTCTGACTCACACTGTGCAATGAGCCCCAGGCCCACTCAAACATACAACTCATCATCACACCTCAGTAAACACAGACACACACACACACACACACACACACACACACACACACACACACACACATTTCTCAGGAGTGTTACGGCAGCTCAGTAGGTTAAAGTAAATAGCAGGTACTCATCAAAGGATGATGGGATGAATCTGGCTCAGGACCCCTCTTGCGTGTCATCCTTGAACTCTCTCTCATGCGCTGTGTTCTCCTCACTGTATGCTATCCATTAAATCTGAACTAGCATAAAAAAAATCAAACAAATTAAAAAAAGATTTTTAAAATCCACAAGAAAGTTTCGATTAGGAGACTCACTTGGTGTTCAGAACTCTCGGGAGACTGTTTTCTGTCAGCAGTCATTTCGTTTGTGGAAGCGTATAAGCAAACTGAGCTGTTAGTACCACTTTGTGTTTGCGCTCGTACTATATGCATCTAATCTTGTATTTTTCCCTTTTTTATGTTTTCTGCTTGTAGAGCAGCGGAAACTATTCCAGTACACAAAGGGACGGCGATTGGAGCTATGTTCTGCTTTGCTTGAGGCATCCTTGGATAAAGAGACTTAGTCAAAGATTATAACGGCCTTTCACCCTTATGCTTCCTCTTCAAGAACCTTTGTTTTTGTCATCGGCTTCCAGAATGTGCAGCTATTTTGTGCGTGTATGTGTTGTGAAATGCGGCTGCGTGTGTGCCTGTATACTTAATGGGGCGATAACTGCCTGCTGACTACTTTAACCAAGGCTTCCTTGCAGTACAGTGAACATCTGCAGACCCCAAGACACGCACACTTCCAGCAGAGTGATTGATTACGTGTCAGAGGTGTGAGAAAATTCACATCTTTAGATTTTTGGTATTGTGTGTATCTGAGAGAGGGACTGAGAGAGACACATGTAAGGGTTTAGAGAAGGCAGAGATTAAAAAAATATATATCACACAAAATGCAACAGGATGCTGCTTACCTGTGGTGATAAACAAATCAATATGTAGAGCAACTGACTCCATATTTTTTACTGTCATCTGAAAGAACCCACCCAGAATTTAACCATTCGAATATCACATTGCATCCACAATGGGGCGAAGTGATGCAACAAAAGGCAACACTAGGTACTGGGTACATTTATCACATATCACAAACTTTACACATGCAAAATAACAGAGTTATACAAAATGAATATCCAGTAACCTAAAGATGAAACAGGAAATAATCCCCAGATCTCTTCCTCGTCTGAGGAAATGTTACATATATCATGGTATTGTATTAAAAATCATTCAGGAGCTTTCACTGGTGTGTGGCACTTGTGTGGGACCCAGTTTTTACATTTTTGGATTGTGTGTCTCCCCATCTCCATTTAGGAAATAATCAAGCCATCATGTGATGCGTGAAGCTTTTCCCACCAGTTCTTAATTTCTTAGTCAATATTGATTCAGTAGAGTTAAATTTCCAAAAGTCTACTGAACAAAAAGCAAAGTATTGTCAAACTGCACTCACAATGTTAATCACTCTCTCTTTAGCTAAGCTCATTTGTGAACTCGCCATCATTACCACACGGTTGCTACTGAATTGCTCCAGGCAAAAATTGCTCTCCCCTCACTCACTGTCCTAAACCATCACACAGTTTCAGCTGTTTGGATTTTCTTAAGAACGAACTGCATTGGGCTAGTTGCTAACAGCTTAGCTTTACTGGTGGAAGTCCAGCTTCCAGTGCCATCTGTTTCCACAATCAATTTAAAATCAAATGTCTATTATATATATATATATATATATATATATATATATATATATATATATATATATATATATATATATATATATATATATATATCTTATGTAATAAAATTTAGAATATTAGTTACCCCCCCCACACACACACACACCTCAGACTTAAACAGGATTGGGTGCTGGCTGCTGGACCACCTAACATAAGTGTGTTTAGAGTCAGTGTAATTGCTGGTAAAGAAAATATTATCTGAATAATAAACCGGTCAATTATTTCTTAAGTTTCTTAAGTTTTAAATGGCCCATAAACTCTTATGTTTTTCATCTATCAGCTAAGAAGAGGAAACTGAGGCTACGAGTTGCACAGATTCACCAAAACTGGACAACAGAAGATAGGAAAAAGTGCTGTACTCCAATGGTTTCCACAGTCACCAGATCTCAGTCCACTAGAGCAGTGGTCCCCAACCTTTTTTGAGCCAGGGACCGGTTTTGTGTTAGACAATATTTCCACAGACCGACCTTTAAGGTGCGGTGGATAAACACGCCATGACAACGTTTAGATGTGCCTTCAAAATAAGATACACCGCAAAAATAAATACAGTAGAAATCTCCTAAATCAGATTCAAATGGCCCATGGAATTTCATCCTACTTGTAAAAATATTTTTGCTTGTAAGTGTGAGTTTGAAGCTTACGCTTGGCTTCTGCGCTTGCCATGATTGTCTCTGGTAAAATGAACTGATATAGACACTACAGCGATCTCCAGGCGTTGTTAGTGTGTGTAGCTGTGCATGAACGAGCAGGTGCATGGAAGTGGGCGGACGGGAGCTGAGGAGGGCTTTAGCACTAAACTCATCCGGATTATGCGATCATATTAATTGGAAATGTATTACAATGGGACCAGATTTTTCATCCGAGGTAGGCGAAAATCTGACTGATTTAGGTGATTTTATTGGAATTAACGTTAGGAAAAATCGGGACCTGCAGATGCCATCCAAATAGAAAGAAAATCCAATTTGTGCGACTTTGACTTTGGCGATTTTTACTGTATAAAGTGCATGATAAATACAACTCGCCATAACGCTGAATCAGCCCTGAGCTTGTTTCTCTGCAACTCATTTTTGCTAGCTTGTGGTTTGGCTGGGTTCGGCACACACCAATACAGGCTTTGATTTCACACGGAGAGCGGCTGCAGAGCCGCGGTGTCGAGCGCCGGAGAGTCAGCTTGAATTGGCTGGGTCCGCCTCACTGCTATCCACTGTGTTGCTAAATATAAATGGACTAGTTCTTATATGGTGCTTTTCTACTCTTGTTGAGCACTCAGATATTTATATTGTTATGTAGGTCAACCAACCTATTTGGTTAGACAGGCACGGGAACCAGTGAAGCTTGTGGGTTTAACTTTAGCGGTGATGTATCACGTGACTGAGACAACCGTCTTGATACGCCAAGAGGGAGTACGGATGTAACGGAGAGAATCCGCCCATTTTTCAAAATAAAACATTGTTCAGACTCAGATAAATGAAAGGTAAATAATTTAACTTATTTAGTTTTTAACTTCGGCCCGGTACCAAATGACCCACGGACCAGTACAGGTCCGCAGCTCAGGGGTTGGGGACCTCTGCACTAGAGCACCTTCTGCAGCAACCGTGTGATGGTATCATGTCAATATGGAACCAAATCTCTGAGGAATGTTTCCAAAATCTGGTTTAGTTTATATGACAAAGAATTAAAGCAGTTCTGAAGACAAAATGTCATCCAACCCAGTACTAGCAAGGTGTACCTAATCAAATCGTTGATGAGTGCATATACGTAGTATATACTTGTAAGTAATTAACAGTGCCATGACATGCACAATAGTATGTATTTCTGTTTGTTGCAATTAAACCTCTTCTGGGAACGTGCTTTCAGCTGAAGGACAATTTCACTGCTGCCACTGACTGTGTGTTACCGTCCTTGGTCTTTCATACAAACGTGAAAAGAGTTTGAAGTAATTTGACTGAAAACACAAATGCAGTGTTGGACAGTATTCAGGAAAGTGAGAGATCTAGTGTTCTGACTAACAACAGTATAAACTGTTTTGGTATGTTGTGAGTTGTGAAGGTTTACTGCACTCTGTGGATTTACACAACTGAATTCAACAAGATGCAACCCAGTGTTTCACACGCTATGGTGGCGGATTTACAACCCCTACACTGACAGTATGCTGGGCAGCATATAGTTGGTATAAAACTTGAATTCAGTGAATGAACCGTTCATCAGCTCAAATCCATATTCATCTCTGCTACACTTGATGTAACCGAACACTGACACAGTCCAACACAGAGCTTTGCTGTAAATTCACCACAGTACAGCAGGTTAACCTGTTTATCCTGCATTAAACCACCAAATACTTTCATGCAACCTTTGAATGGCACAAAGTTGGTGTACCTCAGTTTGTTTTGCAGGATGCTTCACAATATGAAATACATAACTTCACATCATATACAGATCTAGTAACTGATTTTTTAAAAATGAGGGCATTACATGGAAGCTTTAAAATTCCACTTCATCAAATGCCACTGAGCAGTCCTCACCTACCAACCTTCTGAGTAGCAGATAACCTGCTCTACCTCCTGAGCTACAGCAACCCCTGAAGTGCCACGGCCACAACTTATGGATGTACTTGTTCCGATCCACTTTAACCCCGTGTGTACAGTGCTGTAAATGATGGATAAATTACATGGTTTTGCCTCTTTCATCTCTTTATGTGTAATCGGGGAGACTTGGGACAGGAGAGATTTGTGACGGGGTTGTTTCTGAGTAACCAATGAGATTAAAGGTTACATCCTATTTTTGGTTTTAAGTAGGTCAAAAAGGAACTTCCTCTGGAGGCCATCTTAATGCCCCCATAAACAAGGTAGGTGGATTTTTTGTTTACACATCTTCTGAACTTGATATTTTAAGCTGTCGATTCAATGCCATCGCTATGTACATAGTATCTATTGCTGTGATGGCAACTATATAATTGTTAATAATCACATTTTTGCAGATTTATTTGCACATTCTTTTTGTTTTATGAAGAAAAAAATGAGCAGTATAAATCAAATGAAAATACGGGATCATGCTCCAGTTTCACCAAAAGTCAGGTATTCAACGACGAACAAGAGGAAACCCTCATGCAATACTTATCAACAGCCTCAAAAATGTTTCATGTGCCAACACCCAAGTAATGAAGAACGTTAGCGTACGAGTTGACCACCAGAGGCAACATAAAAGTTCCCCAATCAGGGGATCAAAATCAGACCGCTGGTCCTGACTGGATGTCCACTTTTCTCAAAAGGCACCCACAGCTAGCCATCAGAAGCCCTGAAGTAACATCTCTGGGAAAAGCAACAGCCTTCAATAAATATAATATGGCAGGAAAAATTAATTTTAATATTTCATAAGGAAATTTATTAGGTGTCCCATGTATACAGGGTCAATTTTAGTTGCCTGTATCTCATCAAAATGTGTCGTCTTTTTTTAAACAAATGTTCTGCTGTATGTCCCAAGTCTTGCCATTCCCCCCAAAAACCCCAGTGATGGAGGATCTACCATTAAGATCGGCTTTTATGTGTTATTGTTCCCTCCATTTAGACTCAAATCGGTTTGTCTTTTGAAGGCGTTCAATGAAGTGAAATAATAAGTCCCCTCGAATGCCTTAAACCTAAAGTAATGAGCCTGTTTTTAAATGTAAGGAGTAGGAAGTACAGATATCTGTGTAACAATGTAGGAAGCAAAAGTAAAAAAATTGTCATAGCAATAAACAGTCAAATAAAGTACAGATGCCTGAAAACTGTAAAGTACAGTAACAAAATATTTGTACTTGTTCCAACCTCTGGATATGAGCCCAAGATTGTGTGATTTTCTATATGATGGGCCTTAGATATAGGGCCATATTTAAGCATTCTTTCATATTCATATTCAGTAAAAGAAAATGCAACGTAATGAGTGTGTGCTATAGGTGCACGAGTGAAAATACATGAGATGCTGAAGGCTGCTCACATGGCCTTTTTGACATGAAGCAGAAGAAAACTACCCAGAGGGATTAGCTACAGTGATAAATAACATACTTAGGGTATGTGTGAATATATGATAGCATCAAATATGCCTCTAAGGGAACATAACATTTACATTGATATGTTTACTGAAGGGAACCAGAAGATGATACCTTTCAGCTGCAAGGACGCTTATCGTAATGGTTTGTGTTGTGCGTGTGAGAGAACCATTGTAATGACACTATTGTACCGTCAGTAAAAGATACCAGCCACTGCAATGAAACAGCTTCCTGTTTATCATAAATATGCGAAATTGCACAAAAAAAGAAAAATCATTTTATACAAAATGTGTTCTGTCATTACAAACGCAGAAAGATGAAATGGAAGTGAAGGGAAGCAACGCTCCAGGAGGAAACCCACGGGGAATGTGCAATCTCCAGACAAGAAACAACTTTATTTACATACTGTGAATCCTGCAACACACACACACACACACACACACACACACACACACACACACACACACACACACACACACACAGTCTTTAGAGTGGAAACTGCTTTGTTACTGTTAATCCAAACAGATTTGGGCCAAATTTCAAACACCTACTGTTCCAACCTACGAGCAGTAAGCCTATTTTTACGTACACTCACAAGACGCCGTTTAACAGCTGCCTTGTAGTCCCAGTGCTCTACTTTTGGTGGCTAACCGGCCTTTTTTTTTCTATTTCGGCTTGCTGTTGTTTTGCCAGATGGTCTGGGGGAGGGGGTTTCATGACATGAACATACTTTTTTAAAACCTTCATGTTTTCCTGTCCTTGAATGGCTGACGTCACGGCTACATTCAGCACCTTTTTCTTTTCACACATGTTGGATCAAAAGCCAGTATTCCAAATGAAACAGAGAGCTGGAAGTTTGTTCCTGGTCTATTGCGGAGACATGGCAGATGCAGTTAGAGTGAATGTTTGTGTCTGTTTGGTGTGTGTGTGTGTGTGTGTGTGTGTGTCCCTGCTTGCCTGCATGTGAGTGTATCTATCAGAGGGTGAGTGTGATGGTGTGAGAAGACAATACAGAACAGAGATGAATGTTCTGTCACTCTTATATAACTCAGAAAGAAAGCCACAAGGCAGCAGCAATTTTGCTACAAATTTTACGTTTGTGCGTGTGAGTGAAATTGTGTGTGTGTGTGTGTGTTTGTCAGCAGGACAGCCAAGACAGTACGTGTCCTTCAGCGCTGGAACAAACCTTTCATCGGAAGCAGACAAAATCTGTGCATCGGTACCTCCAACACTCACATGTTAAATTATATCTCATTTATTTAATTCTTTAAAACAAAATTAGTCAAAAATAAGGCCAGCAAACTGTCATGCAGTCAAACTGTGGGTATTTTAAACTTTGTTCAAATTAAACAACCAGGATCTCTGCTAGAAAACGGCTGATTACTCCCTCCGGGCCGGGAAAGCTACTGCACCAAGGGAAGGAGTTCAGGTATCTTGGGATCTTGTTACCAAGTGACAGGGAGAGCGTCCTGTGCATTGGTGCAGTGTCAGCAGTTATGCAGGTGCTGTAACTAATAGAAAATTTTAGATAATGTTTTGGTTTTCCTATTGAAAAGGTCCCAAAGGCTCAGGCCTAAGGACCTCATGAGTGGATTCTGCCGGTGGCCTTGAAGCATTCCTCTGGCATCTGTCTGTCTTACACTTGTGTCTGCAGCCATGTGAAAGGGTGGAAGCTCAGCTGTAGGCCAAAGATTAGCAAGTGCCTTATCTGAAAGAACCGATGAACAGAATATTTGCCTGATGAATGAAAATGTCCTGATGAAAGGACAGTCTCAGAAGTGGGCTGTTAGTAAACCCTATAAAGTTGTACCAGCTAAACGCAGTAAACTAATCCACAACTCACATCTGACTCCACCGAAGCATCCTCTGTCAGAACAGGACCATTGTGATGCTGGAGCTGAGCCAGAAGGGAAAGTTTTAGATTTACCAGTCAATCTACGTTCCAGCCCTCACCTGTGGTCATGAGCTCTGGGAAGTGACTGAAAGAATGAGGTCGCGGATACAAGCTGTTGAAATGAGTTCCTCCATACGGTGGCTGTGCTCAGCCTTAGAAATAGGGTGGGGGGGGGGAGAGAGAAAGAAATAGGGTGATGAGCTCAAACATTCAGAGAAAAAGGAGTGGAGTGGTTCAGGCTTCTAATCAGGATGCTTCATGTCTCCTCTTGGAGATTTTACAGGCATGCCCAGCTGGGAGAAGACACAGTGATAGACCCAGAACTGTGGATGTCATCTGGCCTGGGAAGAACTGACAAATTATGCTGCGAAAACAAAAATCTGGAGCACTTAAGAACATTTTTATATAATAAGAATATAAATGGAAGATAACTCATGTTAATTGCCATTAGGTAGCATTTAACCTTCATCATAATAAACTCACAAGTTGCTAGAATGCAGCTTTATAGTTTTTTAACAATGGTTTTCATCTTCATCTCAAGAAGAAACAGAAAAAAAGGTGGTTTACCAACATAAAAAGTGTATCCTATTATTACATATTACACGTGTTGTTTTTTGGTAACCAAAAAAACTCACCCCCCCAAAAAAATATCCCTCCCCCCAGCTCACCTACTATGGAGGACTCCAATTTCGCCTATTTATTGCACCATGCAAACTGTAACATTTCAAGCTCAGCTGTTGTCCATCAGATTTTCCCGATAAAAGAGTTTTGTTTTCTTCTTTTTAGACTTATATAAATGACATTTGGGGTGGCAATGAATCAGATTTTTTTTTTATGTTCTCTGTCCTTCATGGCTTCTATCTGGTTCAGACAATCTTATCATCATTGTTCCATTATTAACTCCTCACTGCTTTCTCCACAGACTGGCCCTGTGTCACATGTTCTCTAATCTCAAAGACCACTTTTTCTTCAGCCTTTACATCACTCAAGTAGGGGTGTCTGATTGGTTCATTCAGCAGGACCACAAACATCTAATGACACATGCAAACTCCCTTTGAGGTCAACAGTAAAGTTCAGAATGATTTTACCAAATGGCATAATTTCAGCTCTTAGAGGACACTTATCCCATCTGTTAGGTATGAAGGTGAAGATGTCCTGCATACTTCTGGGACATGTTTTGGAGCCTTTGTCACAGAGAAAGACTCTTAAAATACTCAGAGTAATTGAAGGGTTGCCAAAGGTCCCATTTCCTTTGAGTCGTTATAGATGGCAATCATTTGTAGAGGATGAGAGTGACAGTAAATATACTGTAGGCACACTGGCACTATTATCAGGCATGGAGCCAGACAGTTGAGCTTTTCTGTGGTCTATACCAGCAGACTTCACTGACTGAATCTCTCATGTGTGGTGTGAACATGGGGCAGAGCTGAAACATCTGGATTTCCACAATTACACTGCAGTTACTCGATTCTTTATAATCGCTGTCCAGGTTCAATGAGCTTAATGTGAAATAGACACCACACACAGTTGGGTGCAAAGAGCAAACACTGAGAACATTTTTTTGGTTTCAAAGTTACATAAGAGCTTTACATAAGCTTATGGGTGCAATCAGAATATTTTTGACATTCAGGTGGTTGTGAACTATGAATTTCACCCTCAGGGTTGCACTGTTCATGCAGAGTTCTACTGTAAAGTGCTGAGGGGTTTCAAGGACAATATAAATGACCTGAACTGTACTATATGCCAGGGAGCCATCAAGCACCAGTGTGCAGAGTGTTTTGGCCCACCACTAGCCCTACTAACCTGATTTGTCACCCTGCAACTTCACCCACTTCCCCAAGAGGTCAAATATGCAATACGAGGATACGAGTGGTAAGAGGACAGAACGGGACTTCCACAGAGTGAGCCCTCTCGCTGATACTTTCCATCCTGAGAAGATTACTGGAAAATGGAGTTTAGCCAGAATGCCGTTGCATGCACACCAGATATAGTTTGTCCCATTGTTCTGGGCACAGTATACAATTTTCTCCCATGCTTCGGTCTCATGAACACAACAAGCACAAAGACATCAGTGAAGTTAGAAAGTTATTCACAGATTTGAACCTCCTCAATCAGTAAGTTTTAAGATAAACATTTTTAAAAGACAAAAAAAAAAGTCCTTTCCAAGCACAGTGGGATAAACAATGATTTAATTTCAACTCTTAACTGTTCCTTCTCTGTGCTTCACTGTGGTGTTCTTGGCTGGGTTCATGCCAAACATGCAACTCAAAACCTCATCTAATACACAGAGAAAGAAGGGGACAGCAATGCAGCCAAACGCGCTTTATTCCTGTTCATTTTCTTTATTGTTTCAAAGTTATCCCATGGAGGGAGTGAAAGAACCATAAGGTATTCTCTCTGTTTATCTCCAGCACTGCGGCCTTGTGAGGTTCGCTGGTCCATTCCATCAAGGTAATGTGATTAGTTTACTAGGCTTGGGACCTGGACAGGTTTCCCCTAGCTTCAAGCGCTGTAAGTGTTTGTGCGTATGTGTGTCTGAGGCTTGCGTGGACACTTTGATGGATGATGAAGATAAGCAAATCAATACAAAGGGCCTGTCATTGTGGCTACATCCCAATTTACCTCGGCATGTCTGCGCTGTCAGTCAGTGAGCTAAGACAGAAGAAGGAAGAAAGAAAGAGTGGAAATAATGATAATATGATGGGGAGGTTGAGAGGACTGAAGGGAGGATAGGGAAGTGTGAGACAAATGAAGGAAAGAAGAGGAAGAGAGGGACTGATTTGCAAAAGGATATCGATAGGGAGAGAATATGCAGCATGGGGTTAAGGAAATAGAATAAAATGGATGACAACGTAGATGCAGTGTCTGCCTTCAGTATTTTCCCACTGCTGCGTTTCTCATATTTGGTGCATTGCTTGATACCTTAAGAAATTCAGTCACACACATGCAAGTAGAAACTAGGCCTGTAAAAACTTGTGCACACACTGTGGCACAAGCACATTCATACAGTCACCCAATCCCAAAAGGGTTGCTCTAGTCTACATAGGAGATAAGGATGCTAACCCTTGACGGTTCAAAATGGATTAGACGCGTCTTGATTGTGAGTCAATTTTCTCTGCGCTGTAAGCCTTAATGTGTGTTTTCAGCACCAGTGCTTTGCTTTTAATGGTTCCTGGCTGCTTTCTGAATTTAAGGATGGAATTAAGTTATCTAAAGGGAAATAGCTCAATGAAAACATCACTTCGCAGTTGGTCGCTGCAGAACCGTCTGCGTGCATGTGTATACACGTGCCTATACGCATGTCAATGTGCGCACTAAGCCTTTGAAGAGAGTGAACAAAATAATGCAGTAGCATTAAAGCATCAGTAATGTGGTTATTTTCAAAATCCCAGCACTTCACAGCTCTCGGTTCTGTCTACTCAACTGTCACAGCTGACAAGCCAACAAATGACTTTTTGTATTTCTCAGAGTTCAAACTTTACGTAAATGTCTCAAGGCTGTGGTTATAAAAGATTATGACTGTCACAGCAACGCTTTGTCAGATTTTCTCAGTTAAAGGCTTGCATTAAGATAATTTTAACGTCTTCATTCTGACTTTTACTGAGCACAGCAGTCATCAGATGGATACAATTGCAAACAGAGGCCAGACAGAAGTGCCCACAGAGCTTCAAATTTCCACGATGTGTGAAGGAATAATCTAGGGAACACCTGAAATGAGGGCCATGCTGCCATACTGCAGATGCTGTTGAGATGACAGAGAGCTGATGTTCGAACTGAAGGTCTTGGGCAAGCACAATAGATAGCCACAATGATGTCACCAATATGTTTGCAAGGTGCTGTTTTCAAGCCTCTTCCTCAGTGTTTTCCCCATCGCCATCTTACCTTTTATAAACCAGACATCCAGAGCATGAAGCTGATCTGACTCTGACATTTTGTTACCAGATGTATCAGTTTCAATCACAATGAAAGCACTAATGGGACCATCGTTTAGAAAATACACACTGTATTGTATACAGTATCAAATGAAACTAGTGATTGACACCACACACACACACACACACACACACACACCTTTAGTGTTTACTAAAGGCACATGAAGAGCTGAGGGCATACAACAGGACTTTGTGTAATCAGAATACTTGCATGCTGCCAGCCATTAGAAAGAATGCAGTTTTAAAGGTGCTTCCACACTGGGTTCACTTTTCAGACCTAGAAGCTACCTCCATCTTTTAGATATGGTCTGCAACACAAACACACAACTTCAGGATGACAGACAAGAAACAACACAACAGATAACGAGGAAAAAAAAATACAGAAACAGAGGCAAAAGATGCTGTGATGATGATGATGATGATACATTCAGCATAATGAATGTGGGACGAGGAAGCTTGTATTTAAGGTTTACATACTGAAGCAATATCATGATTTCTCTATCATTTTCTCGGTAAAGGTTTAAACAACACTGATTTTAGTGAACAAAATAAAAATGCTAACACAAGATGGAACATGTTTTGCTTTCTCAGTAGAAGCCAAATGCGGCTTTGTTGCATAAACTCAACACCACCACAAGTCCTGTACAAACTGCAGGAAAAACATTGCCAGCGAGCACAATGCAGGCGTCAGTGATAATTGCTTACTTGCCAAAACAAATTGTGTTAGTTGCATTTAAATGGAGTTTCCTTCTGCCTGTTTCCCCCAGAAGCTACTGAGTAGTACATAAATCAATTTAACTTAAAAGCGGTGTTAGTGTTACTAAAAAACAAGTGAATATGTATTTTTAAAGTATCTTTTCTCCTCATTTAACTATGTCTGTAGTTACTTAATCAATCTATTCAATCAAATTCAATAAATGCAAAAAAACTATGAAATTTGGACCTCTAGACAAGCTGGACTTTTCAGTCACCAAATGAGGTTGGAGGAGCCAGAAGTCATCTAATGAACTAATACAAAGTCACTGAGGCATATGACAGTACATGAAAATATTCACAGGACCTATATACACCAAATATTTGCTTGATGCTCAGTCACATATTTAACAGCTGGCATTCCACACGCCTGCAAGTAAAAGAAAAAGAAAAGTAAAAACATCACTACTGGCTTATTTTCCTCACAAAGAGAGATCTGATGTGCAGTCAGACAAGCTGTTCACAGCATGCCATTATTGTGGATCACCCATGTAAAACACCTCTTTAATTACAGATTACATACTACCTACATAAAGCAACGTTGCTGGTGTTCAACACAGCCCGCCTGGCAGCGTCTGTCTCAAATTTGTGTTACACTGGAGTACATAATGGCATGTTACACCACATACCAAATTAGTTACACAAGTTGCGAGGCTTTATAGATGTCATATGCTTAGAGGACGTGTGGCGACTATGCTTTATAACTGTGCTGCATTTGCTTTGCGCCGTGTGCCAGGTGTTTGCTTTAATTAAGAGGCTGTTTCAAACCTTACTCAAACTCAACTTATAGAGCCACAAATTCCAAACAACATTCATGTCTTTGTCCGTCCTGCCGTGTATCGCGGCTCTGCATTTTTGTTTTATTCAAGGACAAACTCATATTTTTTCTTTATGCTGCTCCACTTCTCCTGCAGCCCCCCTCCCCACACACTCTCTCTCTCATTAATTGCAGAACATCCACCTTTAATTGGTGTTATAGCTTCCCCTCTAAGTTAAAACAGTAATGAGGCCATTTCTCATTCCCCCATTTGCATGTGATGTCACTTCCCCACTTATAGAACAGAAGAGAGGTGGGGGGGGGGATGGGTAATCTAGGACAAAATCTGTCAGGGTGTCATTCGAGCTGATCATTCTAGGAAATGTTAAACCTCCACAGATGGATGATGAGTGGGCTTGTATACAGTTGCACAAGATTCGTGTGTGTGTGTGTATTTATGGAAATGTGTCAGTGAATGTGTGCATGTGTGAGAGAAATTGGTCACATCCCCTTATGACTTTGCGTTTGTGACGATGAGCAGGACACACTGAGGAGCCAGCAGGCCAGCTGCTGTGGGAGACTTATAACTTGCATTTCTCGGGCCAGTCAAAACCAGCTCTGACAACTGACCCAGCCAAAGGTATTTTAAGACATCCATTATTGTAAAAACAGATGGTACAGAAATCTTCATCTCAGAGTCTTCAGCAGTTCCCTGGTTTTGTCAAAGCCTGCGTTGTATCATACGAGGTTACTTGGCATCAGTGCTGTGATACACTGCGTTCCGGCAAGAGTCAGATGGGTGTGTCACTCTAAACTTACCACAAACTGATGCTTGTGAAGGACCCCATGGCATAACATTTAAGTGTACTGATTAATAACTGTATTCAATGCACAGATAATACTGTCACTCTTTTCCTGAACCTAACCAAGTGGCTCTCACTAGCTGGTTGGTTAGGTTTGAATACCAATAACTAAAGTTAAATGTCAAGTGAAAAGGAAACAAATTTGCAAACAGATAGAGCCGCTGCTCCTCCACATCAAGAGGAGGCACTTTGAGGTGGCTCGGGCATCTGACTAGGATGCCTCCTGGGGTGCCTCTTGGGTGAGGTGTTCTGGGCATGTCCTACTGGGAGGAGGAACCCAGGGAACACCCAAGACATGCTGGAGAAATTATATTACTCAGTTGGCTTGGGAACACCTTGGGGTCCCCCAGGATGAGCTGGTAGAGGTGGCTGCTTAGGCTGCTGCCCCCACGACCTGGCCCTAGATAAGCGAAGAAAATGGATGGATGGAAATAAAAAAAGAACAACGTTGCAAACGCAATGCTCTCAATACACAAACCACTGGCTCCTTGCTGAAAGACTTGTAATCTCTTAATATAGAGACCACTCTTCAAAGGAGGATGGTTATCTCTGTGCATCCAGTATTCCCATCAAGGCATTATTTGACATCCTCTGATGGGAATACCGTACAGAAGCCTCCTTTGAATTACTGTTAAATGTAGTTTTCTTTTTGCAGTATACACTAATTTAAGTGTCTCTTTCTCAACAAGTTAAAAAAAAAATCAGATTTGCAAAGATATCCACCACTGGCAGGCAATACTTGACAGTTTAATTGTTGGTTATATGGTTTGCTGATAAATTAAAATAACAAAATGAAAATAGTGTGAGTATTATTCTTTAACTTGATATATATGAGACTTTTCATATCAGGTTGTTTTATCATCATCTTGATTCTAAAACCCTTTTTGTCTTTTCCTCTAATGATGCTCTGCATTACACTTTTACATATACACGTTCATAACACATCACATAATGAGCTTTCAGTGAGTTCATATATTTAATTTCACTTGCAGTCTTACTTTCTGTGACAGTCTTGAGCCAGGCAAAAGTGTTCGGGCTTTCAGAGCACTGAAGTTGCACTGACAATAGCTGATTGACATCAACTGCTTTCTGAACTATATTTTATAATTACTGGCTCATTCATCAGCCGTACAGCTACCAAATCACTTATTCCCATCTATCACATTCATATAGTGGTACAGCTATATTATGCTGTGTGTTATTACTCTCCTACTTAGCAGTCTCAGTCTGCTACTGTAGCTCCCTCCACTGCATTTACATGCTTTTCGGGGGCTGGTTACAGCTAACCATCGCCCACTGCCTTTTCAGACAGATCTAACTCTACAGTGATTTCCTGCTAATGATGAATTATTTGTTCTTCTTTTTTTTTTTTTGGAATGAACTTACCATCCCATGTACAGCTGGGGAAACAATAAGAAACTACCAGCCATGATTTATGGGGAACATTTCCAAACACAGTAGTGTGATTTTTTTTGTGGATATACTAGTAAAAGATAAAAAAAATAAAATTAAACATTGTAGAATATTATCCATCGCATTTCATTTTTGAAGCATTTACCAGCTGCATAGCAACATCCCAGACAGGACATCATTCTTTAGTGCTGATACACACGGCGAAAAACACATAATGTAGTCTTCACGTCACCTAACCTACGTCTTTAAACTGTAGGAGGAAACCAGAGCAGCTGACTGCCGCCTAAGATTCTCTTAATTAAAAAAAAAGAAGCTTTAGCTGCCTTAGATTCTGTTCCAGGATGTTCTTGCTGTGAAATGACAGACATTTTGTAAGTCACACTGTATCCAGATAAAAAAGAATTTTCTCATGTGAGCATTTACTGAAATTTATGTGTGAACTTACAGCATAGATGTTTACACCCTGTCTGTTAGTCCCACTTATGCATGAGCTGGATAATACCCTATACATTTGTGTATTCACACACCAACAGTCCTAGTAAATCTAACTTCCCAAAATGATCTTCAACTATATTTGGATTTGCATTTTCACATCAGAACTAAAGCCCAAGATGATTAAAAAAACAAATGTACATAGACATACTAAAACCCTAAGCTTGAATATGCCAAAAGGCAGCCTGTGTATTAACATCTCTAAGATCAGTATCATGTGGATTGGACAATCAAGCACAGTCAGACAAATCAATATTTCAGGTCTTGTTGGAAGAAATGGACATCATGTGCAATGGACAAAAATCAAAAAGTCCATCTGAAGTCCAAAAGTCATGCTTGCTGTTGTATCAGTAAATGTGTGACGGCACCATCAATGCTGGAAAGCTAACACGGGACACTCTGTGGGACAGCCATGCATATTTCAAGAAGACAAAGCAAAAACACATTCTGCATTCTGGGAATAAGGAAGAAGATACATTAGGACGAAGAGGACGAGTGTGCTGAATGAAACCGTACGCGTCCCTGAACCGAGAACACATTTTGAAATGCAAAATATTCCACGCCTTGACATCTGAATTCTTGTTTGCAGCAAAAATGGGACAAAATTCCAGGCAAAACACTTTATTGCCTTTACTGAAAAAAATATTGAAGTAAATAAATAAAAAAATCTACAAAATTAATTTGCTGAAACATCAAGCAGTGAGCTGCTGCATCATTATTACACAATACTGAGGTCAATTTATTGTGGTTTTGGATTGTAGTCATATAGAAACAGTAAACAGTCAAGGTCATGCAGACAGGTAAAAGGCTCATCAAGAGCTGACATCTCACAGCTGCGTTTAAAACATATTCGCAGAGTCTTGTATCTATGTGCAGGGTGAAAATGACAGCATATAATAAACACAGCCTTTTCAGGTTTTAATTCAGGTCAGGGGTTTTCTGAGGGTAATTACGTGCACCTTATACAAAGTGGGAATCTTGATAAAATTTCTGAAAGCAGTACAAAGCTCTTGTAAGATGAATATGTAAACTGCTTTTGGGGCACAGCAAACTAATTGGTCATCTCATGGCTTCTAAATATACCCATGGTAATTCATCAAGAGTACAGCAGTGCAGAGACTGACATTGTGGAGGTGTTTTCGACTCCGTTTCCACAGCTCAAATCAAAAGTTCTCCTCTGCTCACGCTGGTTAGGTAATTATAGCAGTCCCAAGTTTTAAAAAGTTGCTTCTAAAGCCATAAATTTTATCTATTTATAAAGATATGCCTTATGTTGTGGTAAAATCATCATGCGAGCTTACTCTGATTTTAGAGAATAGCACCTTAAACCACTATAAAAGACTCTTTGTCTTGATCTAGCATCCCGGGGGTGGGCTGCAGCCCATTTTGGCTGTGAAAGGTACATGCTAGACAGCCATTCACTCACATCTACGGTCAATTTAGCCAATTTATTATTCACAATTAGCCCAAGCCTTGTATGTCTTTGGACTGTGGGAGGAAGCCTCAGTACCCAGAGAGAAATCCCACAAGCATGGGAAGGGGTGGGGGTGTACGAAGGTTCCAGTCAGCTGGCAGATCTGAACCAGGATCTTCTTGCTGGGAGGGAACAGTGTTAACCACTGCACCACTGCGCTGTCCCACATGCTGCATCCTTAACAGAAGCAGGCATTATATTTGCTTTCATAAATGTAATGGTCATTGTACCAGCCTTTTCCAGTCAGGTTTTACAGAGGGTCATAGTACAGAGAGTGCACTTCTCAGGTTGGCGATTATGTTGTTGCGATGCAGTGATCTGATTTATTTCTTTTGGATCACTTGATTTTAAATGGATGTTGTAAATATAATGTGAGCATATCTGCAAAATAATTATTTTTTTATTGTAACTAGTATAGTTTTTAGTGTGCATTAGTCTCTAAATCAGTTTTTCTGACATCAATAACTTGTAAAGTGACCACGTGTCATTTTGCACAATGATGTAATCCTGAGCCACGTTACTGGCTGTGGCTGCATTAATGCATGTTCATCAGAAGCTACATTTTCAAAGGAATATGTTCACGACAATTACGTAAAATATCGACACATGCAGATCATCACCCTCACATTTGTGGACACACAAACATATGTATGATCTATGGTTGAAATAAATATGTTGCTTGATAAAATGATCACAATCTCAGCTGCAGGGAGAAGGTAACAGATGAACTGAGTACTAATTAATTTCTTGTTTTTTCCTCACTCTGTCTCTATTCCCCTCCCTCTCTATCACCTCATCTTTCCTCCGGTGGCTCTCCTCATTCATTTGATTACTTTCAGCTGGTCATATTCTCTCTGCCACCTTTCCAGCCCAAAGGCCCTTCCTACACTACTCAACTCGGAGCTCATAACTCCCCTAATTGAAGCCGTCATTGCCTTAATTGCTTTAATTAATCACCTTTCCTGTGGTAAAGCCTTTGTGGGAATTCATAATAGGTGCTAACATTGCCTCTTTGCTGAGAGTGACAGAAGAGTCAGACAATAAATATCTTTACTTTTATCAAGAGAAGGGAAGGCTGGACAGAGCGGCTAAAGGACTCGGAGCAAATGTCCCCCCATCTGAAATTCTAATATTCTTCTTCAAAATGAGTTTTAGTTGGGGATATTTATGCACAACGATCTGTTTGACTCCACTGATTTAGGTTCCTGAAACACAGCTGTGACTCGTCCTTGCTGAGTATGTTGTAAACACATTTCTTTGCTCACAAAAATCTCTGTGTTTGGAGAGCTGGATGCTGTAATTTAATTTTGTAATGTCAAGTTTTCTTTTTTCAGCCTCTGAGTGTCATGGCCCTGGATTTTGGACCCAAGATTTTCAGTTATAGACTCTGAATTCTTGTTATTATTTAACACTCTTTTTGGCTCCTAGTTTGATCATTATAATTTATTCTTGACCATCACATTTCTAAGTTTCAGTTTCTCATTATTCTCATCAGTATTCGGCTTTAGGTTTATTTTGTCTCTTGTTGTTTTCTCAGCTCTCCCCTTGTTCTGTTAGTCTGTCATCTCTGGTTAATTACTTCCTGTTTTACTTTGGTAGTCTTTTGTCACTTGTGCTATGTGTTTAGTTCTACCTCCCTTGTCTCGTCATCTCTAATTTGTTCCCATTGCTCCCCCTTGCTTCCCCTTGCCTCATTACCTTTTGTATTTGTCTCCGTCTCTCTGTATCCTTTTTCAAGTCATCCCACTTAGCTGTGTGTTTCCTAGCTCTGATTTCTCTGTGCTTCCTTGTGTTTCCTGGATATTTGAATTCCCTGGCTTTGGACCATGTTTGTCTTTCGACTATTCAGCATTAAATGCTCCCCTTATGTTTACATCTGTCTCCTGCATTCTGGGTCCGCATTAAAAGTGTCCTCATTCCACACAGCAGATTGTGACACTGGGAGTCTTTTTTTCTGAACTTTGATAACAACATAGATCAGAGTAATGACTAAATCAAATTTTATACCAACTTAGAAATTCATGGGAAAGGTTAAACAAATGGTAAAGCGGAGCCTAAGAGTTTCTCTGTGAAAATTATTGAGTTGTTTTTGAGATATTAACTTATTTTAACATAAAACTGAGGAAAAGGAAATCCAGTCAATCAATGGGGGATACAGAACAGAAAGGAAGGGGAGAGTGCAGGAAAGGAGGAGTGGGCAAAGAATGCCAGGAGTGATATGCATCAAGGGTGTACCAACAAAAGGAAAGGTTTGAAAAACAGCAGTGAGATGAGCCATGTTGTATGGCTTGGAGTGCCTCTGATGAAAAGACAGAAGGCAGACCTTAAGGTAGCCAAGTTTGTGCTGGGATTGAGTATATCAGAGGGATAGCTCAGGTTAGACTGATCAGAGACAGAAAAGAAAACAAGATTGAGGTGGAAAGAAATACTGGGCATATTGAAAGAATGATGAAGAAGAGGGTGCTACCACTGAAGAGGGAACGGAGGACCAAAGAGGAGATTTATGGATGTGGTGAGAAGTGACATGCTGATGTTTGGCATAACCAAGGAAGAGGCAGATGACAAGAAGCGATGAAAAGAGAGATGATTTATAAATCATAACATACTTGACAAACAGTGAGAAATGGCATTTTAGGGTTGTCATGGTGTGTAGACCAGAGGGCCCAATGTGCCCAAATGCACAGCATGGCAGACTGATTAATAAAAGGTGAGGCTTAATTGTGGCTTAAAAAAAAAAAAATCCTAAAATTGAAAGATAATCCAACCAAAACCATAATCCAAAGAACATGAGGCATGAGGAAAAAGCACAGGGAAACATAACAGACACTTCTCACTGAGTAGGAGGGACCAGAACACTGGACACCCAGTAATCACCCATAATCAATATGGCTGAGAACACTCAGAAAATCAGGGGAAGACAAAGACAGGAAGTAAAAATTAACAAAGGATTTATACAATACTAACCTTCAAAGTAAAACAGGAAGTAAGCTAAAGACAAGTACTAAAAGAAACAAGATTTGGGGCCACAGGGAACCGACACTGAAACAAGACAGAGAGGGAAACCCAGAGAGTGCTACAAACACAAGCAGGAATAACAAAGAAGTTGAAACAGGAAATTAACTCAAAAAAGACTAAAATTCATACATCATTATCTATCCTTGAAGACAGATGATACACCAATTAGTTCTTTTCAAATCTTTTTAAACTGCAGGAATGTCTCAAAGACATAAAGGCCTGGATGACCTCTAATTTCCTGTAAAAGGGAGTTTTTCCTTCCCACTGTTGCCAAATGCTTGCTCACAGGGGGTTGTTTTGACTGTTGGGTTTTCGCTGTATTATTGTTAGGTCTTTACCTACAATATAAAGCACCTTGAGGCAACTGTTGTTTGTAAATGAAATTTAATTGAATTGACTCATTCTTTCAAAAATAACTAATATTGAACCATTTTCGAACTAAAGCTTGATTTTAAAGTTAAAGCTTTGACAGTCTTAGAAGATAGACATGAGAAAGCATCTGAAGCAGAGCTGAATTAAAAGTAAGACAATGACTTTACATTTTCATTAAGGTACTTAATTAAATTTCAGCATGAACTGAAAGCACTGAAAGAAGAGTACTTTCAAGAATGAGAGGAAAGAAGTTGTTAGTCGAAGTGCGTGAATTGAACTTCCTACTGAAGTGTAACAAACATTTTCAAATTTGAAAAAGCTTTTTGTGGAAATCTAGTTTCTAGTTTCCTAGGTAACGAGTCTTCAAACACAGCCCCAGAGGTACCCAAACAAAATAGGTAAGAAAGAAATGACACAACGAAGACAAACTCATCATCAATGATCAGCGCCAGTTTGAATTTGAAATAACCAAACTGTAAAGATGTACAGTAATATATGATAACCCTTCTATGAAGTCCAAGTCTTACATATTGTCTATTGAATAGTTTCAAAGGTGTTTTCCTTTATTAATTCCCTGCATTTTTGTCTGCTCTCTGTAGCGGATTTAGCTCATGCATGTGATCCCTTGCCGGAGCAGACAGCCTGACACCCAGTGAGTATTGATCTGTCTAAGAAACATCACATTGAGCTGTTTTTATTCAAGCTACTTTTCCCTAAAACAAAACAAAACAAAACAAAATAATCTGTTTTCAGACGTATTGACAATAAGCTCTGTGGATTATAATGCATAATAACAAGGGTGATGTCTCCTCATGAAGAAAAGGGCAACTTGAATTTTTTTTCTTTTGTACTCTGGTAGTGCAGAGAGAATATATGAATGCATACATATTGAATATGATTAGTGTTTGACCTCGACATTCCAGGTAGCCTTGCAGTTAATAGCAGTGCCCTCTTTTCTCTTTTGTAGGAACACCTCTGAATCTCTGAATTGATTCCTCTGTTTTGATGTCTCTTGCTATTTTGTTTGCTGCTGTCCTTCCTTGCCTAGGATGCTCAGATCTCCATGTAGCAAAAAAAAAAAAAGAAAAAAAAAGAAGTCTGATTTAAGGACAGTCTCAAGGCTCAGCTGAGAAAAAAGGAAATAACTAACACAGTGAATAGCTTTTAATTAGTTTCTACCATGATCAGATGATGATCTGGAAAACCGCAATATACAACCCTAATTCCAAAAATGTTGGGACAGTGTCTAAATTGCATAATACACATGTTACATAATGGACCAAATATTTTTAGTTGGTGAAAGGTCTGGATTGCAGGCTGGCCGGTTCAGCACTTGGATTCTTTCTACTACGAAGCCATGGTGTTGTAATAGAACCAGCATGCAGATTAGCTCAGTACTGCTGAAATATGCAAGGCCTTCCCTAAAAAAGACATCATCTGGATCGGAGCACGTGCATATATCTTTCAGCACTGATGGAGCCTTTCCAGATGTGCAAGGTGGCAGTTCTACGGGCACCAATGCGCCTCCATACCATCAGAGATGCAGGGTTTTGACCTGAGCACCAATAACAACCCAGATTGTCCTTCTCCTCTTTAGCCCAGCAGATGCAGCAACTATGTTTCCTAAAAAGAATTTCAAATTTCATTTCGTCTAACCACAGAACATTTTCCCACTTTGCTTAAGTTCATTTTAAATGGCCCAGAGAAGATTTATGGAGCTTTAACTATGGATGAGCTGTGCTCACAGACAAGGAGTTCTGGAAATTCAGTTTCTTTTTATTACAACTTTGTATCTCAGTGTTTTGTTACCCCTTTTCCAACTTTTTTAACACCCGTTGCTAGCATCAAATTCAAACTGGCTCTCCACGTGGACTGTTTGCCTGCATGCAACACAAGCCTGACTAAAAGTGGACTACATGCAAATATGAATGGCAGGCATGAGTCAGCACCATACATTTATAGGTGTGTTTACATCATTGTGTGTGGAAAAACAGATGAACAACAATCCGAGATATTAGCAACAGCAGCTTAGACTTTAATTCCAGACCAAAACGATCTGGATTGCTGAGCTGAAGTTGGTACTGCAGGAGGCTAAACAAGCATGGGATGGGCTACCCTCATGTGGAAGTGAGTGCATCAATGTTGTGAAGTGAGAGCACAGTGATTATTTTATTTATTTATTTATTTTTGGATTAAAATATAAGAAGCTGTTATTATCTCGCTTAGCCAAGCGTGTAAATGAATAAAAGGATTGCCTCCAAGTTATCCATTTGGAGTTTCTTTTTCTTCCTGGCTTGGCTTCCCACTTTCTCTCTCGTCCTCCACGAGTCAGACTGTCCATTAAATCACTGTCATTTTCAGTGTCACCTGACCTTTTGTGCAGGCTCTGTAGTTCCAGCAGTTCTAAAGAACAAAGACACCAGTCTCTGCTTGTTTGGAGAAAATAATTATTTTTGTTTGAACGTATGACTCTCTGGTCTAATCAGTGCATTTACAGTGAGCACCATGTAGATCTTTGGCATCAGATTGGTAAACTATTGAATATTTCTTCAAGGCCAGTGAGATTTAGAATGAGAACTGTCCTAAACTCGGGCTCTATGAGCATCTCAACCACATCTTAGTTATTGTGTTGTTTCAGCAGATTTTAAACTTCCCAGCTGCCTTTGAATTAAGGCCAAACGCGAGTTGCAGTAAAAAGACAGCCCATTAGACTGAAGTCAAAGATGATGCAATGGAAATGTACATTTGCCCAAAATTACTCAAAACATCATAGGCAGTATCAAACTGAAGTGCTGCACAGGCAGCCAAACGATCGGCGTAATTTAGTCCGGGAAATAAAACTTTTGAAACAAAATCACAGTTTGCTCATGATTAAGATGATGTCTGTGACTCTTTACACTGAATAATTCTTTTGACACTTGGAAAATACTGCATTGAGGATTAGGGTGGAGGAGACAGACTTTGCAGTTTAAAAGGTTTAATACTTTAAAAAGAAATGTATCTATCCCCATTAGGGTCTATTTAATCGATCTTCCTGTCTTATTTAAGCCCATTGTGATTATGATAAACATCAAATAGTTTTTTTTTATTATTATTAAAAACAATCTAATGTAGTACACAACAGTCACCGGGAGATAAGTGCACGTTTCAGCGTTTACTGAAACATGCAAACATAACTGGAAACAGTTTACAAGGCAGAAGCCGAGTTTGTACTATTCTAATGAGCTTTGAAGTCAATATTTTTTATGACCACCTTTATTCTTCGGCATAGCCTGGACACTCTTTGGCAGGCTTTCTTGTAATTTCTTTCGGTAGTATTCAGGAATAATTCTCCAGGCTTCCGAAGCTTCCAAAGGACTTTCCAAAGCTCTTCTTTAGTCGTTGGCTGCCTTTTGTCCCATTCTGTCAACATGATCTCCAACTTTAATACAGTTGAGGTCTGTGCTCTATGACTGATAGTGTTTGGTTTTACCACATTGGCAGTATGTTTGGAATCACTGTCATCATGAAAAATGAAACCACTGTCAGATTCTTTCCAGATATGTAGCATGGCGGATCAAAATCTGATAGCACTTTACTGTATTCATAATGTCATCAATTTTAACAAGATCTCCAACATCACTGGCCGAAATGAAGCCCCACACCATAATTCTCCACAGTGGGTTGCAGACAGCTGTAGACACTATTTTACGTCTCTCCTGACCTCCTCCATACATATTGATGATCATTTGAAGCAGAAATTTCACATTTGGATCTATCGCTACATAAGACCTGTTGCCAATGATTTTCATCCCAGTTCTCTAATTTAACATGCCCGTCTTTTCTCCTCATTTCCTTTCCTTAAGAATCCTTCCACTGAGGCCGTTTCTGGTGAGGCTTCAGCGAACACTGGGTCAACCGAAGAGCCAGATGCACATCTCATGTCCCGTGTCAGGTCTTTGCTTGGATTACTTTGCATTTCTTAAGGGCATGACTTTCAGATGACTTTTGCACAGTACTGTATCTCAGGTGTAGAAGGCCGGTTGATTATGCTGTTGTGCCACAGTTAACAGGCATAAAATATGTTTTATTTACTGGACCATTTCCAGCTGCATCCATGGGATAAACATACAGTGATATTATTCTGCACCCTTTTGTCGCTAAGTGAATACTGTCAAAGCCAAATATCTATCTATCTACACTTTTGGACTTCATCCACAGCTGAAGACCCATCACATTTTGAGACAAATTAACCACATGAAAAAGCTTCCTAAAATCAATTACACTTCAACAGTAAATATTTCAAGCAAACAGTTCTGCCAAATATGTGGAGGTTTTCTAAATGGTGTCTCACCAGTATCCTCACTTTATCTCACGGGGAGGTTCCTGCTCCATAAAGGGCAGATCTGGACACAGCGGGAAGGTGAGATAAATGACGTGTATTTCACTGTTTTCACCCACCATTTCAAGTTGGGTGCCATACATCACTCCACCACAATGACATTTTAAATTGGTTACGTCAAATTAATCTGATGTATCATGGCACCATGCTGAAGGTTCAAATTGGTTTTGTGGCCTGTTATGAGCAATGGGTAGGCATTCATCAAGAGTAGCTTTTACTTGTCCCCAGGCAAGTTCTTGGCATACTTTCTTCCTTTCCTTGTATAGAATAAGAAGCTACACATATGTTAGCCTGGCATACTCTGTCATACTAAGTCCACAAAATGTGGAAACGAGGTGAGCTGGAGGCGTCTTCCTGGTCCTTGAATTCGGATTACTCTTCACTTTATTTTGTAACCATAACATCTCAACAACAATTACACCGGATGCCAGTAGACTTTCTGCACACATCCAGTGCCGCTGCCCACAGGATTAAATCCTTTTAAATACCAAATTTGGCCTGGACCCGCAATAGGAAGGAACTAGTTAAGGGCTTATTAATAATCATTCAAAGTGCGCGATACGTCACGATACGCAAAGCATCCGTGAATATATTATGAATTCCTTGCTGCATTCATTCATAAAGCAACAGGAGATGAAGGGCTGATTTTCTCACAACAACCTCAAATCCGCTGTCACACTGAGGCAACACCTGTCACCAGGAGAGAGAGGACACACACTGCTGATTATTCTACTACTGCAAGCATGTATATTCAGGCAGCATGAATGCTGATCAGAAATGACACAGTTCAGTGATCCCTATCAACACCTCTAGCCATGTGGAAACTGCAGCCACAAGCTGCACGGCAGTTTAACACTTTTAAATATTCCTTGGCATTTGGTGTTAGCAGTTTCTTTGAAAATCCCAGAAAATGTGATTGCAGAACATGTTGTGACAAGACTGCCAGTCCAGTCATTCAGAACAATTAACACCACATCCACCCCAAGAGTCGCGCGCACACACACACACACACACACACACACACACACACACACACACACACACACACGTCTAAAAGAATGAGTTAAATATCAAAAATTAAATGTCTTTAAAAATTTCTAGATTGCACATTGGTCACTATTGTCATTCAAATGAAGAAAAAAACTGTAAAATGTAGCAGAGTAGAGAAGAGAAAATTGATAAATACATGTCTTAAGGAACTGGAGATAATTGTGGTTTGGCCCAGTTTGCCACTATTCAATTCGGCTTAGCAGGCTACTCTCTGACTGTGAGCTCTGCAGTTATGTGTCTGCATATCAGCACAACTAACAGGGATTTTTACCCCACACTGCAGTGTTTTTATTTTATATTTATTGTTTGACATAAAGCCATCCACAGTTAACCACGAGAAATGCACACGTAGATAAACAAAATCTCAACTCGCTGAATCTTGGTCGAATCCAAGATCCTGGACTGATGCTTTCAGACTCTACTATCAACAATGATGGTTAGGGGCTTCCTCGCCCCAGACAAGCCTTACGAAGTATGAAACAAAAGAGAATTTCAACATGATGTGTCATCTCTAGGCAAAGTCTCTGATTAACACAAAGAGGAAAATAGAAACTTTGTCAGTCTGAGCTATCAAGCTGTTTAGAAGTGGAAAAGAAAGGAAGAGGGAGACAGAAAGACAGAGACAGAATGAGGCTGAGACTACAACACCCAATCCATCACATACACACACAAGGAAACTAGCTGACGCAAAGGGCTAGCCTTGAGTTATCAAAATGCTAATGCAACACAATGGACAACACTGGCTATGGTTTTAATTCTGATTGTACATACTTCCTCACTTAGGGTGTATGTCTCTGTCCAAGGCCAGCAGTGTGGAGGTTGAGAAAGAGGAGAGGACAGTGAAATTGAGTGATGATACTCTCCAGGTTAGCTGACCTTTCTTCGCCTCACCGGCTGACAAACAGCAGGAACCGTCTGTCAGGAGAAACTGGAGTTCGTTTGAGTCAAAAAGCTCAGCAGTATGAAGACATTATTCTCACTCAAAAATCTAGCACAGACTCAGAGTGCATATTGTGGGGTGTGTGCATTAAGAGATCTCATCATCACATCTCCACCTTAAATCAGTCTTATTACATCATGTGAAGTACCCGAGTCCTTTAAGGTGGACACGCGGCATATGTCACACTTTGTACCGTGGCTAGAAGAAAATGGCCCGAATCTATGCCTCCATCCTCACACCAGCTTACTGCATCCACGAATAAGTTATTTAATATTATTGGCAATACTTAAAGGGCTCAGTTATGAATCCTAGCAAAACGAGCTAATATTTACAGCGTATGAGTACATTTGTGTGAAGTCTTAATAGAAAAAAACATATGCTCAGGGTTAGTGAAGAAACTGGCTCTCCTGCTTCGGACACTTTTTGTTCTTAAAGGGAGGAGAAAGTTAAAAGATGGAAAGAGAGGTGGAAGAACCAAGATGAATTTTACACTTTTTTTTTTTTTTGCAGTCTAATAATGTAGATTCCAGTGAGGGAATTGCTTCTGGCCTGTGATTTTTAATGCCTCTCATTTTGTCCTGACTTGTCCTGTCTTGCTGTTCTCGTCAGTATTTAAAATGAGCACTTTTCAGTTTCTGTGACAAACAAAAAAAAAAAAAATTCACCCTCTCTTTGCTTTTTGTGAGTTTTTGGAAAAATAATTTTTAGTTTTTCCCATTTAGTTAATTTATACTAACAGAAACAGTTTTGTTTTACCTACCACAGACTTGCAGAATAAGCAGAGGATGCAGATGTGTAAATACTGTTTTATTTCATTTTTCTTGCTGTCCAGAATTGCTAAAATATTTTCCACATCAAACTGTTTTACAACTGATTCTCCACCCTCCCCAGTCTTTTTCTTTTTGTTTGAGAATCAGACATTTGTAAGATATTGACAGGTTTGCTTGACTCACTTGATAAATACTGTATGCTTTGAAATATAAGCGCAAACATCACATCCATGTCTTTAAATAAAATATTTCTCTTTCTCAGGCTTTCAGAAGTTGCTATGGTACCCATGTATAGTGGTTTGTGGATCGGAGCTACGCAGTAATAACGAGACCCCAAAAATAGTGACATAAACAACATCCACCTACGCATGCACAGAAGCATACAGACACTCAGTGGATACTGCGCTTAGTTCACTGTCACAACAGGCAGTGTTAATTGTCCATCTGCTGTTGATGTGCAATGAAAAAAATCTTGACAGATATATTAAATATAAAAGAGATGCAGACATATGTGCCCACTTCTAGCAATGTGAGTTTTTTTTTTTTGTCAATGATAATTTGATCTTAATCAAATCAATTAACTAATTATAAACAGGCATTGTGGAATCAGCTCCTCAACAGGCTCAAAGTCAAACCAGAAATTTGAGTTCTGAAATAATATGTGAACAAATCTAATGTCCAAATAGCATGTGGATGGATAACCGTAGAAGGAAGCAAGAGGCATCAGAGATGAGCTAATCTAATCTGTTCTCCATATCCTATGTTGAAAATTTGAATCAGTCTCCCCTTCTCACACGCTGCACCTAATTTTTCATGTCAAGTGCAACTGTATGAGTAGGCAGTGTGTGGAAGCAGCACTTATATGGTTGTGCCCCTGAGATAACAGCAGATGGCCACGGACTGTCGCTGGAACTGAATTCATTTTTCACTGAATTCCCCCCCCCACGCTCCCTCCCCCAGAAATTGACAATTACAAAGCTGCTGCATCAGTTACTAAACATAAATTCATACAGATAAAGTGATGCAAAACTAGCTAATTGGGGCACTATTCTTTATGCTGTGCATCAACTAAAAATGCAGGTAGTACTGGACTTTCAGGTGGGTCGCTCCATCTCAAATCATCCAATTTTTAGAACATTTTCTGCTGAACCACCAGCTATCTATCTATCTGTTTATCCATCTATCCATCTAACTATCTATCCATCTATCCATCTATCTATCCATCCATCTATCTATCCATCTATCTATCTTCAAAAACTTTTAAACATAAAATCCTGACATTTTTACTTATCTTTCACTAAAAAATTGAATCAAATTGCATCTGCGGTTTGGAACAAATACCCTGAAAAATCTCTTACTATGATGTAGTTGAAATAAAAAACAAAAAAACAAACAAACAAAAAAGAAAACCCTGCAAATATGACAAGTTGTACGACAACAAAAATATCAGTAGTCTAATCCAGATAGAACAAAATTCAATTTCTCAGTTTCCAGATGGCACTCTAATTAGAACACTGCATGTGGATTTCCCTGAAAGAGTGTTATAATTGAGATTAAGTAAAAGCTCACCAACTACCAATGCAACATTTTTTGTGCATACATTCAACAAGACCAAAGTAATTAACAGCAATGAAAAATGGATTAGTAGCTCACTTCACATGAGTAGTCCTGCAACGTCAAGATGTCATGTCCACATGGCACAATTGGTAGTCCAATACAAGACCCCAATCAGGCGATCAGCATGCTGAGTACCAGAATAAATTCTGCAAGAATTGGAATATTTATGAAGATGCTACACTGTTGTGTTTTTAATGCTTCTTAGAATATTTTAAACTTAACCTGAATTGTGAGAGTCCTTAAGGGCAATGTGCATGCCTACAACATGAGTCTCGATAATTATAAATATGCATATAATATTAAACAAAATTATTTTCTTGAAACTCCACAACTTTGTTCTATTTGAGATAGGCTATCTACTAATATTTGTGATTTTTTGTGGTACAAATCATCATATTTATGGAATCATGCATGGAAATTAAATGAATTTAAAATTATTCTAACTGGTGAATTTCATATTCAGAAGTAGTTTGCATGTCTGGTTGTGTATTTATGTAATATGCAGTAAAAAAAATATCACTAGCTGATTTATAGGCTGGCTTTATATATTGTTGTTTACAATTTTAACTAGCCAATACTCAGACAATAATTCTTTAGGCAAATTGGAGATGGTCAAGCAGAAGGTCCATGCTGATTTGAGATGGTAACCAGCTGGGTTATTCTTCCATCATTTTTGCCAACAGCATTCATAGGGCACCTCAGTGCTGCAGAAGGGCAAATCACAGTTCATGTTTCAGCTGATTGAATTCCCAAAGTGAGTACTCCTAAACATCAAAACAAGGCATGTTACACACTCCAGCCAAGTAAGACTACATTTCATAAATAATCACACATTCCCTGGAAAAATAAAAAGCAGGAACAAGAAATAGATTTTAACATTTTAAGATATTTAGGAAATATTAACTGGAAAAAAATAAAACAGTGGTCTTGTTTTTGATTATCTAATGCTGCTCAGTGCAGCATTAGATACGGTTGACAAAAATATTTTATTACAGAGATTAGAGCATACCGTAGGCATTAAAGGTACTGCACTGCAGTGGTTTGAATCATATTTATTCAATAGTCTCCAATTTGTTTATGTAAATGGGGAGTCTTCTTCACACACTAAGCTTAATTATGGAGTTCCACAGGGTTCTGTTCTAGAACCAGTTCTATTTACATTATGCATGCTTCCCTTAGGCAGTATTATTAGAAAGCGTTGCATAAATTTTCATTTCTATGCTGCTATTACCCAGCTTTATCTATCCATAAAGCCAGATGACACATCAATTAGTTAGACTGCAGGAATGTCTTAAAGACAACAGCCTGGATGACCAGGATATGTCCTTCAGTGCACATATTAAATGAATATGTAGCACTGCTTCTTTTTTTGCACTTGTGCAATATCCTAAAATGTAGACACATCCTGTCTCAGAGTGATGCTGAAAAGCTGATGGACTGAGGGTTTCTTTTCATTCACCTCTTTTTACTCTGTTTATACCCCACTCTGCATCTATGTTATTATTAATCTCTGGCTCTCTTCCACAGCATGTCTTTTGTCCTGTCTCTCTCCCCTCACCCCCAACTGGTCACAGCAGGTGACTGCCTCTCCCTGAGCCTGGTTCTGCTGGAGGTTTCTTCCTGTTAAAAGGGAGTTTTTCCTTCCCACTGTCACCAAGTACTTGCTCATCGGGGGTCGTTTTGACTGTTAGGTTTTCTCTGTAATCCCTGTAGGGTCTTTACCTTACAATATAAAGTGCCTTGAGATGACTGTTGTTACTTGGCACCATATAAATAACACTGAGTTGACATACATTAGTACAAAAGGATTTTTTACACTGTTAATGTCATAGGTTTACTTTTCTTTTTTAATCCAAGTAAAAAGCATGGTGTATAATTGCTAGCTTCCTCCGCTGTAATGATGCGATTATTCTGCTAGTTGTCAGCCAGCTACCTGTTACACAAAATAGCTGCCAGAAAATATCCATCCATCCATTTTTTTTTCACTTATTCAATTCAAGGTCATGGGGCGACTGGAAATTGAAATGTTATGTCATTAATGCATTGCATATTAGTCTGCTGTTAGCTTACACTTTCTAATAATAGCAGCTTGATTTACATCTTGGAAAAAATGTGCATTTCTACATTATGCACATGCAGAAATCCACAAAGTTTATATTCCTACAAAATAGCTTCAAGGATTTTTCCATGACTGACGGTTTCTAGGATAATCAACACACCAGCATAAGATGTGTAAAAACTTATTTTAGATCATTGAACCTAATCACCCCCCATTTTATTTGAGCTATATCATCTGAGTTTTGTGCTGTTCATTCTGTATCATCTTAACAGAAAAAAGAAATTCTCTCAAAAGCTCTTGGCGTGGATCAGGATCAAATACAGATTAAATTACTTTCTTCCTCAACCATTTAAGGATTTTTATTGTTTTTAAATTAAAAAGAAATGGACTGGCATTTATGCAGCTCTTTTCTAGTCTTCCTGACCCCTAAAATGCTTGCATTAGAAGTCACTGTCTTCCATTCACACAGCCCCTTATTCTCTATACGTCAAGCACTTTTATCTGTTGCACAAACATGCAAGCCAGTGGGTGCCTTAGGGCAATTTTGGGTTCACTGGGGGTGTTGCCCAAGGACAGACAGACATGTGGACAACAGGGAACAACCTTCTTTACCTCCTGAACCACTCACTAAACTGAAGAGATCTTAATGAAAAATCATCTTTTCTTTACCCCGCAAGAATACAAAGAAAAGGTTATCTTGTGGCATTGTTGTATATACTAGAGAAAAACAGTGATTTATTTCGTGCAAATAAGCACCACACTGTTGGGTCGTACCCATAATAGATAGTCTAAATAACAGTCTTCACCTTTGCGTAAGTTTGTTTAGAGCTTTCCATTTTTTCTGTTAGCATTAGGTCATGTGAATGAACAGGGTTAGCAGACTGTTACTTAAATCAGTATCATGGTGCTGAATCCTAAACCACAGCAGTCAAGTGACTGTTCGATGTGGAACAGCGGTCCTTGTGGTAAACGGAACACTCCGCAGATTCCAGGAACGACATTCGAGATCTTTGTCCAGAAGAGCTCAGTATCTAGCTCTCTATCTATATGAAGAGCTCAGATGCAAAACCCTCTAAATCTGCCAGGACACTTTTATTTTAAAAGAGCATTTTTTCTTTTTAGCTGGCTCTTATGGTAAAGCTCAGTAATTATTTTACAGGCGATGGTGAGGTTTTACTGAGAGAACAAACAGAAATAAAAAAATATAAATATAGTACTTTTTAACAAGTCTTTTGTTTTGTGGCAAAACGCAGTAAAAGACCCTGGCAGCAAAGAAGAGGGGAGCACAGTGGGCCAGCGACTTTGCTATTCATTCGGCAGGTTCACCAACGGAAATCTCGTTATAACTTTTATTTCCTTTAAATAGTCAAGTTTGATCACCGAACATTTGTTCGACATAAAAAAAAACCTAGCGTAACTTGATCACCACCAACAAAATCCGGTTCCTCAGTGCTGAAAGTCACATGATCCGATCTTGCATTCTGATTGGTTCTATGACTGTAGATGCTTTGGTGGGCAATAGGAAACGGCGTTTAGAGGCTTCTGACAACACACGGGCCATTTCTCTAATTCCGACTAGTCAGAGACGGGTATTTAACGGGTTATGACGTGATATGATTAGGTTAGCGTGGAAAGTATTCCCTTAATATCGTTATCTCATTTTTGAGGAAGAGGCGTTTAGTGGCATTTGCATCTGAGCTCTCCATGCATATGAGAGTGTGTGTGTGTGTGTGTGTGTGTGTGTGTGCCTTGAATTGTTGATGACAAAGGGCAGAGATGCCCTGTTGGCCCTACAGGGTTGATTCACACCCATCCGTGCTCAAATATACTCGAAATTTAAAACACTGAGGATGCATGCTTGTACCATATAAGCAGAGATCAGATGAACCCTTGAGAGGTTTCCCACTGATTGAACCAATTTCATGTTTCAAAGGAGGGGCAATCACTTAAGTTGTTTACTATTACCTTTGTTGTCCTGGCAACTGAACATAAAGAGCCTCTAGAAGGTATTCAAAGCCATGTAGCGCTTTCCATGTAATGTGCAATTACAACCTACAAACGAGTCAGTTTGGATCCTGATGGCTTTGACATTTAGGATTACCTAATTAAAGAAAAGTTACAAGTTAAAAGTTACTATATAGGCCACCTTGTCAGAGCAGATGGTTCACCCAAAAACTACTTCAGCTCCAACAGAAGTAAAAAAAACAAAACAAAAAAATGCAATATATAATCATGTAATATAGCCAAGTGAACAGATGGGTTAACAGAAATCCAAAAACTTTAAATCTATACCAAATTTGTGGAATTCCTTTTGGCACATCTTGTATTTACTGAAACGCATTAACACGAGAGCAAAAAAAGCACTATTTTATTTGAAGACTTGTATGAAATGATATTATGTAATGTGAAGGCTTTAGGAAGTTGTCATTTTTCACAGAGAGGAGAAACTGCTATATATATATGCTGATATAGTCCCAATGAAAAATTGTCCCACCTGAAAGAGCAAATTTAATATTGTTTTGGAGAAACAGTTTGTTTTTCTCTATCCGGAATGTGATTGTGATTTCCCCCCCCCTTCTTTAAACAGCAGTGGGAGGACTGACCCTCCTGGGGGGACACAGAAGTTCTGTGGGGTTGGGACCTGAGGGAACAATATGCAGTGAATTAAGATGAATATGATTTATGTGTTGTGTAGGGAAAATAAACATCACTGCTGCCGCTGCACCCATTTATCTTCTGCTTTATTCTTCCATTGCCCCACTGTCGAACAAAAGCCCAAGGTGGTTCAACTCCTGGACTTGAGGCAACTACTAAGGCCACCTGAGGTGATCTAAAGTTTCCCAGCTGAGAACCACACCCATAGACTTGCTAATTCTCATCACAGCTGCTTCATACTTCAAACCACTAAAGCGCATGCTTGAGGTCATCGATTGACAATGCCATGATGCTGTAACGACCTTTATCTCTAAAGTTCAACTTGGGTCCATTTTTTTTATTAGTCATAGGGGTTAGAAAACATATGCCATTTTAGCATCTTATGCCATCCCCTGAGACAAACTAAATTTACAACAACTATAAAATGTTACTTTCTTAATTAATCTTTTCTCACTGCTTGTTCTTTTGCACAGTCCAGTAACTAATGATTTCAGATCTATTTTGAGGAAAATGGAAACCACCACTTTCTTGGACTGTAGTAGAGACTCAACAAGACTTTGCTTTGGTGCGATGACACAATGAAACAAAGCAGAATAGACAGCCTGAATAGGGAGGCAATGTTTCATGCACAGCACGAACACAGCACCCTACAGGAAAATGTTGAAATAAGAGAATCACCTTGCTTCTGAATAGGGGGAATCTTATTAAGAAGGGTAAGATAGAGGTGAAGCAACTGTAGGGGGGAAAGCAGATGACAGCGAGGATAAGAGAACAGGTTAGAAGAGATGGATGGAGAAAGCGTCAGAACCTAATACCCCAACGCTCTTTGAACATCTGTCTGCTTGCTCCTAAAATCAGGGAAGCAGCTGCAGCTCATCTGCTGATTAGAGCTGTAATCAATCACTCATCACAGTGTGTGCGTATGTAACCCATTAATACATATGTGCAGCTGGAGCAATAATTAATAAGAAAATACAGTCAATTCAAGTTTAGGCCAAATTTAGAAGCCTTCTGGATCTGTGAGCTTCACTGGGCTGGCTGGTAAAGCAACTGTAAGATAATTGTGATCAATAAAAAAAAATCACAAAGTGATGAGAACGTAATCTTAACAGAGGACTAATAGCTTCATCATTTTCAGGTGAAATATTGACATTCTGTGCTTACAGTTTTCTGTCCAACCAAGAGATCAAACTGACCTTTTGCTCATGTCAAAACAAACAAACAGACACATTTAATAATGATGATTAATGGTATCAAGATTGCATATAGGGAAGGTTCTGGCTTGGGTCATATACTAGCTCATACTAATAGTTAAGGAACTGATGCACAACTAATTGTTTTAATTGGCATGCTATTGAAATTCTCTCCTAATGATGTATGAGGATACTTTTAAATTTTGAATGAAAGTAATTAAGTAATTTGCATCACAAATTGGAAGTTACTGCAACTTAACAAGCATGAATCACATTCAGGGATCACTTCTACATTATATTACGAATGTAGCCAAGTAGCTAACTAGCTTTGCCTTGCACCAATAAAGCTCACCAGACACTCATTTTGAAAATAAAATCACATCTATTTGAATTAGTGAAATAATTTCAAACTATTGCAACTATTTCCAGAATGGAGAGCACCCACTGCAAGTCATATCTATAGAAATCCTAATGTGGATGTGTGTTTGGTACAAGGATTTTCACAGCACCTCGCCCATCTGCTCTCACAGCAGTGCAATACATCTCAACATGCAAATCCTACTTATCAAACATGACTGACAGTTCATTTGCTTTAGGCAAGAAAACCCAGACTTCAGCTGATCAAAAAAAATGCCACAATCAGTATTTTATTTATTTATTTTTGTGGCAGCTCACGCTCTTTTCTGTGCGTTTTATCAAACACAAAAGGAGGTGGTGCTCAAGTCCAATCTGACAGCCACAAACTCAAAAGTTTTTCTTATTACACTGACGCCGTCCTGCCATGATTATAAGCACATTGAAAAGAATTTCATTCTATCCGGAGGTACAAAAATGCCTCATCATGCATTAAAAAATGTTTTAAAGGTCTTTCAGTCACATCCTCGAAAATCACAATGCGTCGTTTTTCTTTCGAATAACTGAAATGGACAAAAGGTTTGGGTTGCTCTCATCTGCTGTGCACACGCATTCAAAACAAACGTGTGTCAATGTGTTTGTACAGTATCGGTAATGCTTGTGTATACCTGACAGGCTGATGAGTTGTTTTGTTGAGAGTATTTTTATTTAGTTTGACAGGTTGAATTTTTCTAAAAAGAATAAAGATGAATCATGTCTGCTCCTTCAACCTCAACATATCTTGGATGCCTGAGACACTGACTGGTCAAACAGATCACCAAGGTCTCTGAGGCTGGGCCGGGAGGAGGAGCCCGGAGAACTTAGGTGTTGTTTGATCCAAGGAGCTTTCTGTTCAGGAGCAGTGATCAGGATTTCAGTCTCACTAGAATTTAACTGAAGGCAGTTTATATTTATATTATATAAATTATATCAATCATCACATCTCTATTTTGTAACAGTGGTGTCATTCCACCTTTTATCAAAATATAAATGGAATAAAATGTGTGCTTGACAGAAAGCTAACTGTGTGTGCATACAACATTTAAGGATGTCACCATTTTCTCTTTTACAGCTCACCTTTCAATCCTCTTCCAAACCTGAGATTTTCATATCAGTCTCCTCTCAGAATCTCTGGCCGTCTTTAACACCAGCACAATCTCACGAGTGCAGGAGTGTATCTGTGGAAAAAAAAAAAAGAGAGAGAAGATTGTTGATGTGTGCATAAATGTGGTTTGCATGCTACTTCAGTTTTCTTCTTTGTCTGGGAAACACATTGCCAAAGGGGACAAACAAACTCATCTCACACTGTGCCCACATGGTAACCAGGGAACAGAACGAAAACGAAAAGAAAAAAAATATATACACATATATATATACAAGCAGAGACAGGAAGCTTGGGAGAGGGGATGCAAACAGATGCTCAGGGATGAAGAGAATAAGGGATCGAGGTGAGGAAACAAGACTGCATACGCTTGTCTTGCTGGATTTCAACACATTCAGTGAATGGCTCCAAGCGCTCTTGTTCAACTAAGTTATATCTTTGGATGTGTCACGGTCCTGGGCTGTGCCCAGCTTTTGTGTTTGTTGTTTAATGTACTGCTTCTTTTGCTATGCTCCTTGCTTTGATTTAGGTTGTGCTGGTGTCTGGTTTTTGTGCTTAATAGTTACCCTCTGTCCTCATGTCAAGTTCTTGTATCTTGGTCTTGGTCTTTGGTTCCACTTCCTGTCTTATTTTGGTAGTGTTGTGTTTTTTGTGCAGTGTGTTCAGTTTTGCTTCCCCTGGTCTCGTTAGTGTGATTGTGTTTACCTGTTTTCCCTCCCAGCTGTTTCCCATTGTCTCGTTACCTTAGTGTGTTGCCTGTGTTCTGGTTCATTCCTTGTCAGGTCGTTGTCGTCTGTGTAACCCTCGTCTTGCCAAGTTTACTCCATGTTCTGGATTGTTGCCTTTGTTTGCCAGGAGGGTTTGTACCCTTTGGACTACAATAAATAGATTTTTACTTTATGTCTGCCTACGGAGTCCTGGCTTGGGGTCCACTTCTGCCTGTCACACTGCCCATCATGACAGGATGCCCTGGCCGAGAAGGACAATTCTGCAAAATGTCACTTTGTAAAATATATATTATCATTTTTAGCCATTTTTAAGATTCACGTCATCATTTAACATGAGCTTCTTTGGTTGATGCTGTCAAGTGAAAAATCTGAAGAAAATTACCACCTTTTGAAGCACTGCAGTTGTACTCAGCTGTAGTCTATTTGAATAACCCATTGATGTAGTATTCAATTTCTTAGGTTACAAAAAAATTTTATTAAATGATTAATTAATGAAATTGTTCAGGTGAGTATACACATGAATACAGATAAATGCTACATGTCATTGCTGGAATCTGCTGGAGCCACTCCCCCAATTTGGGGGTCACTGCCCCGAGTGTTCCACGGGGACCATTGTTACCTTCACCTTCTACATCCTCTCTAGCTCTTCTGTCAGCCCTTGGTATTTCTTGGGCTTCTTCTGTTCCTCCTTCCTGATGTTACTGTCACTTGGTATTACTACATCTATTACTACGGCCTTCCTCGGCTTGTCCACCACTACCATATCCAGTTGGTTAACCATCAGCAGTTTGTCCATCTGTATCTGGAAGCGCCACAGGATCTTAGCTCGGTCATTCTCAACCACCTTTGGGGGTGTATCCTATTTTGACCTCGGGAGTCACAACATAACTGATTTGTCAGGTGAATATATAAACCACTACACTATGGAGCCACACTTTTGGCAAGGTTTGTAGGCTTTTCCATTAGGTCCTGATACCAGGCACTTTTTTGGTACCCACTCAGCCGGGGTTCCAAGCGATCCGAGGCAGTCGGAAAATGTGACGTAGAAGAACAGCATGTCACTGACTGGCCAGGGAGTGTTGTCACTAGCTGAGTCATGAGAGCGACTCCTTCACCAGAATCAACCGCTCCATTTTTAAAACCCAACTGCAACAAAATCGAGGCTCGCAAACCACTGGGAGGCTCGGTTGCAATCCCCAGACCAACGGTTTGCAGCGGTGGTTTAGCAACAAGAGAGAAATCTGAAACATGCACACAGCATACATATTTTAATACTTAACAATGATAACCTTCATCCATTAAAACATTGTTCGGGGGACTTATGCATGATGTCGATAGTAAACTGGCATTAGCTACCGTTAGCTTGCTTCTATCTCGTACATTGTTGTGTTGCGTTTTGAGTCACATACAAATTACATCAAGAGACTACTGCCTGCTTTGATATATCGACTCCACCCACTTTGAGGTGGTACTCAATTGTAATGGAAACCAAACAAGACTGTGGTGAGTCATGCCGAGTCGAGCCACGCTAACTAGGTACTAATGGAAACCCGGCATTTGAGGAGTTACCTGTGAATAAACTAAAATACAGTACTGCATCCTGAGGACTGGGTTATTGTAGAGAGATTAATTTAAGAAAAAAAAATCAGGGCAGGGCTGGACAGATTTTAAGAGTGTGTGCTTGTTAGCCATCTGTCCTTCAAAACAAAACTAGTCTGTTTCAGACTCTGTACTGTAGCTATAGTTCACTCCTGAGGCTTTTCACAATTGTGTGTGTGTGTGTGTTAGTGCATTTTCATGAACATGAAGAACTGTGTTCCAACAGTCATGCATGTTTAATTTGTTGTCACAAAAGGACTTTAATCCCTTTCATACTATAATCCTTTTGATTCTGGTGTCTAAGTGGCACAATTTAGAAGAAAAATCGGCTTTGTCTCCCACAAACAGTATTAAATTAGCCACTGGTTCATGTCCACTTGTCTTTGAAAGCCACCATTACAAACTAACACACACACACACACACACACACACACACACACACACACACACACACACACACACACCAGTGTATTTCTATCATTATGACAACATCCAATTGCGATAAGTCACTGCAGTAGCCATAAATCTGTAATGCTGTGATCTGTGATCCAACCCATGCTATGTAAAGCATCTAGCACATTCCTCTTAATGACCTCAAATCATTGTTACTGTGGTAGCAGTTTTGAAATATCAGTACAATAAGAAACACTGTAAGTGTGTGTGTGTGTGTGTGTGTGTGTGCGTGTGTGTGAATGGGTGAAAGTGGCTCTGTAAAAATGAGTAACTGTTGGAGGTGGTACCTCCTTTTTTCTGTGTGTGCACTGGAGGAACTGAGGACCACCGCAGTTCACAGAAACTGAATAGACCATAAAATTATTATGGCACAGTTGCTTTTGTAACAAAATAACTGACTAAGGTGTAGTGTGATTGTTCCAAATAAGTTAAGTGTGCATTGAGTGGAAAAACATGAAAAATCACCAACTTTTCATGTTTGAGTGTAAACAAAAGAAAATGAAGAAGCTGACACAGGATTACAAAAAAAATAAAAGACCGCAACAAGACATGATGTTGAATTACCTCTTCATTAGGAACGTGGCCAAAACGGGGCCTTAAAAAATATTTTACACAAGCTTTATAGATCAATGATTACTCAAGAAACCGTGTCAAGGTCTGTAGCATCGCCTGATGCTGGCAGGAACTTAAGTAGATGCACTGTTGAAGTCCAGACAGAAAATCTCAAATACTGTAATCATATTTATTAACTTAATAACTTATTAAATTACCTCTTAATACAACATGCTTCTGTAATCTTACCACAAGGAATCTTTGCCGTCAATGCAATCAAACCAAATGCACATGTGCACAAGCTGACCAAGATCATCTTTTTAATCTTGCTGAACTGACTAAGTGACTAAGTTCACAACCACACGGTGTCTCTCACAAACAAACATCAGAAGGAACACACACACACACACACACACACACACACACACACACACACACACACACACACACACACACACACACACACACACACACACCTTTCACTCTCGCCACTCACTCTTTCCTCCCTCATTTCTGATCCCTGTCTTATCAGAGGGCAAGCAATCCCTGAATCCAAATCTAACAATTTTCTTCCATACAGCCATCTCATAACTCATACATCTCCAGCTGAGCTGAAAGCTGGCATATCAAAATTACAGAAATTGCTATGTGTGTGCATTTGAGAAAAGTACAGGAACTGTAATTGATTAGGATACCTCTTCTCGCCTATTCTCTGAGTTGTGCAAAGTGTTTACAGTGTTTAGAAATGGAGGAGAAATGCACACAGCTAATCCGTCACTAAAGCACAAAAAGCTCTCTCTATTTTGATGCCATTTGATGATAAGAATGGAACTGTTGTTTTCCTTCTCCATTTGGGTGAAAAATGTGTCCGATTTAATGAAATTCTCCTCTCATTACCTTCTGCTATCTTGCCACTTATCTAGTCACTCAGAAATTTTTATGTTTGCTCTGCTGACAGCCGTGGCCGATACTTGCACTCACAGACAGAATTGCACACAAATCTGGGGCAGAGGAGTGGGGCTTTAAACGCATTAAAGATCCGGCACATAAAAAGACCATTTCCTTGTGCTGTCACTGGACATCTCGAGCAACAGTCAGGAACAATCCACAGCCAGCTGTTCAAAAAAATAGATTATAGAAGCTGAGAATCTTTTTGGTTCACTCGGAGGTGGATGCTACAGTTGCTTTTATTCATAATATGATTCTGTTGTATGAAAGCAACGGTAAAAGAATGTCTCGCTGGCATTTTTTAGCATTGTGTTTTGTGCGAGGCAGAGTTTGTTTTGTGCCAAGCCTCAGATTGAAAGTTGTGTGATTTTAATATCACAGTGTTGAAGATAGATCTCGCTTTGAACTCGTGATTTAGATGTGCAGTTACAACGTTTAGAAGCGCAAACAATTACTATAAAGTTCTCTGATGGTACCATGCTAGCTTCCCACAAGGAAGATAAATAATTTATTTCGGACCATTTGTAGTCTCATGGAAAGAACATTGTGTCTATCCACTCATTTTGAGAGCTGTCAGCCCATTGAAAGGCCGTTACCAACTGTAATCACTCTAATAAATGTATAGGTGCTATCTAATACCTACTAGTTACAATGTATCATGTATCATGATCACCGATAAAGTGAAAGTAAGCAAAGTTATGCAGGAGCGCTCCTTACCCTGGTTCTAGCACATAAAATATATATTAAAAAAGATGTGCTCCTCAATGGGTCCACGTAAATATGTATAATAAAGTGTATAATTACACACACTGAAAGGCCTTGGGTCAATTATAGATGCAAAACTATCAATTTCTGATGTTTTAAAAGTAGTTTGGCCCTGTTCATCACTAAACCACCCATATCAATGTGTCTGTCTTTGTGTCAGTGCCATCCAATACGTAGTTCTGCAGGGTTAACTAAAACACACAGTGACTGTGTCAGGCATCGGTCTTTACTTCTACCACTCGATCGACTACAGCACATATTTACAGTTGTTATTAGACTGCCATTATTTTACAGTTAAATTCTGAACCGAGCAGTCATGTCATCTTTAGTAAGATACGGCGGCCGAGTGTATAACCTAATTAAAATAGCATATTTCCTACTTGAAAGTAATATTTTAATAATTCTTAATTCCAGTTACTGATTTCCCCATTTGTCATAAAAGCCATTCCATATTTCTAACTGCAGAAATAGAAAGCGCTCAGATCTTTGAACGTCGCCTCCGTCGCTTTATCTCGAGTCCTGGGGTTACTGTGGTTTTCTCCGCGTTTGGCTTGAGTTGGAAACCACTGCTTCTGTGGGATACAGACACACTGTATGTGATACCAAGCTGTCCAAAATTTATTTGACAAAAAATGTCTGAGGTCAAGCTGAGATCAGAGTTGTAAGGGGTTATTCCTTGCAATATGCTCTATATAGTTTTGGCAATCTTTGTTTCCAGATAGTAAAACCAACTGTTTATTTCTACAGTGATAGCATTTTTGGGAACAGCTGTAAATGAAACAAAAGACAACAGTTAGGGAGAGGGTGTGTCTGCCATCACAGAGACTCTTCTTTAATGTCTTCTTTTGTCCTCTCCTGGGGACTAAATGCTTTGTTCCTGGACTTGAATAGCTCAATTTTTCACTTTGATTTGTTTTCAATGCTCCAATAAGTGCTCTCCTGAACGTGATTAGTTTTCATACCGCAAAACACATTGAGTAATCTTTTTAGCCGCCTCTTGCAATTCTGCTGTGGTTGTGTGCCACCCAAAATGGCTGTGTCAGGTGTAGAATATGAATGAGCTGTACACATCCAAACATGCACAGAACAGACTGTTACAAAAACTGGTGTCCTGGCACAGATGCACGCTCCTGCATCGTGGTTTAGTTTATTAGCTTGTCAGTCCAATTAACAGCATATTTGGACACCGTGACAACTAAGGAGTCGCCTGATCTCATTCTCGATCTACACAGATGGCCAGCACAGATTTTTCAGGTAATGTTAAATGTTTCTGTGTCGTCTCCTCGCAGTGATGTTCTCCCTGATAAATAAAAGTCACTGATCATATCAAATGTTGGAGTTTACTACTCAGATTCTGGCTGCTTCCTGTGGTGTGACTTCACAGATGAAGCAAAAGAGTAAAGACCACTGACGGGCAGTGAAGCAGAATCAATTAGGAGTACTCGCTTAATAAGACAGAAAGGGACTAATGAATTAGGAAATCTTATCTACAGCTCTAACTATCCTAATCTTTTCCCTGAAGTTACTCAGCTTCAGTCTATCATTATAGTGCATGGGTTTGACAGAGCGCCCCAGCTTTTCCCAAAATTTAAGCGAACGTGCTCGCTCTGTTATTTCGTATTCCTATTTTGTAGTGCACAACGAGCCACAAAATATAAATGGAATATTTTGCTGGATTTGGCAACTTTACACTTTAGCATGAAGCTCAGCTTCTGTAATGTTCAGGGTTTAGGAGGCTGACCAAAGTTTCAGCAGTAAGAATGATGTCCTAACTTTTATTTACAGCCATAACTTATAAACTGATTAGTCGCAACATTAAAAGTACTTTTAGATTCAGCTCGTGCTGCAGGCTCGGAAATATTGGAGCATGTACAAAGAACCATTATTGATGTTCATCCATGTTGATCCATGGGTCCTGTTGGATTATGGAATGTAACCATTAAATCAGGCTTTTCTTGAGCATCATGCTCGGTCAAATCAGGATCCAGGGTTTTGTATGAGGCTCTCTTTCATGGTTCCTATGATTTCTTGAGCCTTTTTCTGATGTGGTGGGTGCATTGTGTTGCTGGGTGAGGCTTGGTCTACAACTCCAGGCCTCGAGGGCCGGTGTCCTGCAGGTTTTAGATGTGTCCCTGATCCCACACACCTGAATCAAATGGCTGAATTACCTCCTCAGTATGCAGTTAAGTTCTCCTGCTAATGACTTCTATATTTGACTCAGGCATGTTGAAGCAGAGACACATCTAAAACCTGCAGGACACCGGCCCTCGAGGCCTGGAGTTGAATACCCCTGATCTACATGTAAAAGCATCATTCCTGTGAACTGCAGGTCCTAAAATTTCCCACTAAAGACAAATTCTATACTATTATAGCTTGAGAGAATGGCAGACTCAAAAAGGCGTTAACAGGAGACAGACAATACCAAAATAGAAAATGCAGAATGAAGTCAAAAAGAAAAGACTATCTAGGTTTGTGCGTGTGTGTGTGATTATTGTATAGGCTGGGGGAGTGCTGATGAGGGGACTGCACAGATGGGAATGAGTCTGAAAGAGTTTGTGAATGTGCAAATTCATTTCATTTTTACTTCATTTTAACAAATATGCTTATGATACAAATCATGATAATGTAAGGTCGTACTGGGAGCTTTTATTATTTTTTTTTCCTGGTCTGACTGGGATGCAGGCAATCTTAAATACGTTGTGTCCCATGGTCATAGAATTTTGTGATATGTCACACGATATATACAAGCTAACTTCTATGCTTTTGTTTCTGTCAGAGTTTAGCAGGAAAGGGACCCAAATGGAGGACTCCCAACACAGGCAGGGATGAAGAAAAGTAACTTTTAATTAAGGTTGAAACCAAAATGTCCAAGATATAATTCACCAGGGCATAAAGTAGTGCTTCTTATTAAAAAAAAAAAAAAAAAGGGAACATACAAGGATGATGAGCAGATGCACTGACAGAGACTGAAGAGGGACCAGACTATTTAAATATACACACAGTAACCAAGGGAATTGGGCACAAGAGGAATACAAGTCATAGCTGAAACTAATAAGGACAATACAACAGTAAAACTAAATGCAAGTCAAAAGAAGCAGGGAATACTAAGAAATACTGGAGATGAAAATGACTCAAGATCCAAGGAATTAGATATAAACAATCAGTCTACTACCAACATGTAGCTACAACTAAAGAATGAGAATCCTAAAGGTTAAACTGAAAATCATAAAGAATCCAACCAGAAAATGCAAAATGAGGATACAATAGGTAAAAGGAATTCTAAAACACTGAATGATCTTAAACTAAAGTGAATCAAAACCCAAATAGAAAAAAAATCAAAACCCATCCCAGAATCCAAATATTAAACGAGAACATAAAACTCACAAAAACCACAAACCATGACAGCTTCTCTCATAAAACTTAAAAAACAAAACAAAACTTTTAAGATAAATGGATAATCATGAAAACTTTAAAAACGCTATGTTTATGTCACAGGTGATGAAAGCAGACCACGTGGCGTGTGAGAAAGGTGAGGACCCAAATGCAGGCAGACAGGAAGTAACAGAAGACGAGCCTTAAGTCTGGCCAAAAGCATGAGTTAACAAAATGAACTAAGCCAGGAAATTAAACTAAAGGAAATACTGGGGAAAGACAACTAGGGAGCTCCAGAGACATGGAGGACATTGACACAAACACAGCCACAAAGACAAGAAGACTTTGAGGAGGGGAAGACTGAGACAATAAATACACAGGAGGGTGATTAGGGAAGTGGAGACAGCTGGGGCGGAACAGGTGAGCAGAATGACTCTAGCGAGACTAAAGGAAGTAAAACAAGGCACATGGGATGGCAAAATAAAACAGGAAGTGAGAAGACACAGACTAGAGACAGGTTCGCTGAGGAAAACAAACACAAAAGACTCCACACAATAGGGAGAAACACTAAGGGATAAACGCAGGGAGAACTAAAGTCGAAAGCCACTGGGAAATAAAATAAGAATACATAAGGGGAACACATAAAACAATATAACAAAATGAAGCAGTGATCATGAAGGCAAATAAACTAAAAAAGTCCATGAACCTTAAGAAACAAAGGGTCGCAGACAGTTTATCTATGTTTCTAGACTAGCAGTTAGGTCTATTTTATATGCAATTACACAGAATTATGAAAACCCAAAACTAAAGTTGTCTTTGAGAACTAAAAAAAAAAAAAAAAGACTACCCTCTTTATGTTTAAAATCTGCAGTAATTCACAAAATGCCTCTATACACATATACAAAAGATACACAACTTCACAAACAGGTTTGAAGCTTGTGTCCTGTAATCCACAAAATCAGTTTTATGTCTCATTTTATCTTTCAGCACTTTTTGATGACCACTCATCTGTCAACTTTATGTGATTGTGTCTTCACAATAACTCACTCTCACTCCATCCCAATGGCTCCAGGCTCGCTTCTCTCTTTGGCGATTTGAAGGTATCTGTAGGCGACATCTGAAAGACTACTAGTATGATTCAACAACGTCAACGACTCTTCAGTGTGAACGGGGGACATCTCTGTAAAAGAATGACTCTTATTCTGATGGAAAATGTCGCCAAGAAATAGTGGCAGGAGCTGGCAGGATCCTTGATTCTGGACACATTTTTGCTTTATAGGAGGTGTGAAGATGAGGGAGAGGGACTCTGAGAGTAGAGATAGTATCATTACTAGCTAGTTCACCTTGAGGTTATGCGTATTCCACTATAAATCCAGAGCCTGCTCTCACCTTGTCCAGGTGCTACAAAGTGCTCCTCCACAGTGGTGCACAGGAATCATTCATCTAATGAAATGTTTGGGTGAGCTGAATTTAAAGGCTGGACAGGCCATTCAGTGGTTTGCCTTGAGTTATTCTGTAGCCCAACAGCTGTATTTGTCAGCTGTATTTGTACAAGTGTTACTTAGATATCTCGCGTCTCGATGGCTGTTTAAAAAGGTTACAGAGAGGACACCCCCCCACCACCACCACACACACACAATGCAACAGTCTATTATTCCTCTGAACAATATAATAAATAATTAAGAAATAACAGAGGTTTTCAGATTGCATAAAGCTTTAATTAATCTCTTATGGTAACGTTTGGGGTGAAATGTTAACTTTTTCATTGATTTGTTTAGTTTTTATCAGAATCTGATTAAGGTTTTGCTCCATCTGACATCTCTGTCTTTTGTATGCCACAGTCCAATCAGGAAAAACTTACACCATAATTAATTTTCTTGTTTGAATAACTATGTTCAGAAGCAGAGATCCGTGAAGTTATGAACTTTTAGAGACATTATCTGGCAAAGAACAAGCCAACCAAACTTTGCAAGCAGTTGGAATGGACTCCAAATGGACTTTCCCAGCTCCAGAGCACCAAAGTCTGTGCAAATTCCAATATTATTGCATACAAGAAAAGGCAGCGGGTAATTTACTGGAAATTTCGAGGTGAGTCAGTGGGTGTCATTCATCCTTCCTCGTGCACACTTCACTCACCCAGGCCCCAAGGATTGTTTCCAGTAGACAGAATGTGTCACCGTGGTACAGTAATCTACTGCAAGACTGTAAGAGCATAGACATATAGATTCTTTGTGAAATTAAAAATAAAAAAGATTCACCTCGCTAATTTATCATGTAGCCTCCATGATGACATTTTGATCAGGTTTTGACAAATAAAGGTAATTAAGGTTCACAGCAAGCAGATATTCAGACAGCTCCTGTCCACAAACAGTAGGTTAGACTGAGGAAAGCCAATACCTCTCTTTTCCCCCCAGCTGCACTCTGTAGCTTGGTGATTATCCCACTGCCAGAAATTGATTTTTTTGACTAGCAGGCAAAGCACTGCTACACTGGGCAGAGAGTTCCTGTCAATACAAATCTTATTGCTACATTGACAAAGTGATATAATTTCATTAAATCCACTGCAAAAAGTAGAGGACTGGAAGAATGATGTAGTCTTCTCAACACTCTGTACTCAGAACATTGTGTATCAGATAAAATAACAGGAAACAAAGGATACAACAAAATTAGACACCATAACACTGCTTTGAAATATTATTAGCAGTTTAATTGACAAGTATTCTTAGTCTTGGTTTGGTTGGTACTTGACAGTGAGCAATACGTAACTGAACGAAGTACAATGACA
>JAMQGT020004862.1:0-14137 GCA_024447675.2 Pterophyllum scalare | reverse complement strand
CAGAATCTGACAGGGTGAGGTGGAAACTTGTTGCACATTTGGTTGCAACTGGAAGGACAGCTAATGAATCTTCAGCTAGCTACATGCGACTCTCATTTGTCATATGCAGCATGGCAATTACTCATTGCCGGGGTTAGTCTTCATGTCTAAGGCCAGGCTTCGAGAGCAGTCACCTCGCTGTTTGGATTGTTTTCATAGTAAGATATGATTGGCTTGGCCATTTGAATAAATACAGTGTGATTGGCTGTCGCCTGTGCTGAGGCTTGAAACTAACTCTAAACCAAAAGCAGCACGTACAAAGAGAAGGAAGAGCATGACATGATGTCACCCCGTTTGAAGTGACAGGCGAGAGCGGTGAAGCGTGACACACGTATGTGTGAGTGCAGGCTTACGGTGGCTTCATACGTCTGTGTGAAAACTCCATCGTTAAGTACGCCGTAACGTAGAAATGTGGCTACACCTCGACGCAGCCGCACAGGTGCAACTGCTGGCAACCGCGCCGGCTGCTTATGTAGGCTACATGAGATCCTCTCCAATAATGTTAAGTACCTTTCAGGTGTAAGACTTTGTAATGCTCCTGTATGAAGTTAATTTCACAGTACAGGTGACATTCTCAGGTTGTCAGAGATGGTCTTTAAACGGTTACAGTTCAGCTGTTTTCACCTCGCAATAACAAACTTGATCCAGCAATGAAAGCCTATAAGAGGTGGTTAAAAGTTTCAAAGTGGTCATTCTTACATGATTCTGACTTTAACATCTTTTACTGGTGGAGCTTTTACCCAGTAATGAGCTGAAATTTCTCATTCCATAGTGTATAAAAAAAAAAAAAAAAAAAAGGTTGTGAGAGTACACACAGAGAGCCGTTCTTTAGCCGCGTCTCACACCAGCAACATCAAATCAAACTCATGCACGTTATGCACTGGGGAGAAAAAGCACTTCTGCGAGCAAAGGCTGCTGCCGTTAACCACCCCCAGAGCCCTCGTGTTATAATGTTCTTTTATTCGCAGAGGTTTTATTCAGTAATCATTTCGCCCTGTAGCCACTATTAGAGGGGAAACTGCTTTCATTGTTTCATTCAGCCTCTCTCTTTTGTCTCCCCGCCTGTAGCTGGAGATCGAGCTCAAGAAAAAGATGGATGATGTTGAAGGTATGAACGTCACGTCGCAGCAAGAAAGGCTTGCGGGCCGCTTGATTTTTTTTCTTCTTCCAGTTTGCAGCACAGATTGTTGGGTTTTCAGAAATGTTTGTGTGTGCACTGAGTGAGATTGGTTACGTGTTCTTGCTTTCTTCCAAGTGTCTGCTGACCTTGACTAAATGCAGCTCAGCGTTGGATGTGGTTAAAGCAAAAGAAAAAGTATCTGGAAAGGAAAGAGCTCCCTAGTTTTAACATGATTTAGGTGCTGCACAACTTGTAATTAGCCACACATTATGCTACACTGCTAACATATTATGCTCTAATTATGGAACTATGAAAAATATAATTGAAGGGGTTTGCAAAGTCCCAGAAGATGACATGAATCTGAGTCTTTTCCAGAACAGTTACTTCATTTTGAGCCTGGAGTTATTTTAGGTTTAACTCTTTTACATTTTTGCACCTTCAACAGGTGAAATTCATGGATACCAGGAAGAAATAGACGCAGAGCTGGAGAGCAGCAGACCCAAATTGAGAGGAGTCTACGCTGCCTATAGTAAGGGAGGTGAGTGATTTCAGAAGCTGCCCAGATGTTTAGGTGCTGGGCTAAAAAAAAAAATTTTTTTTTGGCAGTTCTGGAACATTTTATGGGTGGGTCTGCTGTGGCTGAACATTGCTGATTGCTCATGTAGGCTAATGCTTGTTTTGCAGCACTGTATGTACAGTGTTGTGGGTTTTTGTTTTTAAGGCCTAAGAATGAGGACAGAGTGGTCAGCTCCGAGGTCTGCTTTGTTGTCCATATTTTTCAGAGGGCAGCGAGAATCATTGTACTTTGCTACGTCTGCAGACAAGTTTGCTTCGGCTCTGCGGTGGAAATGCAGGTGCCGATGTCCCGGGGGAGCGTTGTGTTGCTACAGTGGTGTTTGATATCGTGTCAGTACAAAGTTAATGACCAAAATGAGTTCATCTTGAATTCTTTGTCAAGCTTGAAGGCAAAAAAGTTGTGACTGTGTTAAAGATGAAATCTTTCGCCTTTGGTAAAATAATGTCTCCATGACTGGTGTGGATGGAAGGCTAGAAAAGCTGTCCCTCAGCATTTTATCTGTTAACCGCTGTGTTTGTAACAGTCATTAATGCCTCATTTAGCTGCTGGTGCGGCTGCCGATTTGAAAACGAGCGTCTCGTAACGTAAATTCTGAACACTAGGCTAATGGGTCACAGCTCCAAAGTTAACACGGCAGCAGTAACAGGACCAGCTGTTGATGTTTGTTGAGGGGGACGCCCCAAATAGAGATATCAGAGGGAAACACCGCCGTGTTAATGTGCGATGATGCATTTATTTGTCTTTCTGTCACTCATTCAGGCAGGATGAGAACTCTGAGCTGCTGTTTTTGAAAAGCGCACACAGGCAGGGCCCACCCAGGAAAAATAAGACAGCAGACTGCACTCCCTGTAGCTCTCGTCCTTTATCTCTTCCTACCTTTGGCTCTTTATCTCAGCCTCAGTCTGTCTTTCTTCCTCACACACAAGCAGCCCCGGTATCCCCCTGTTTTCGCGCAGCGGGGGGGTCGCAGGCTGTCACTGATTTCAGGCGTGTTGTTCCTCCAGCTGCTGTGACGCCTTCAGATCCGGCAGCAGTTCACTTCTTCGCAGACTGAGTCGATTTTTTTTCCCCGATTTGAGCGCTAAAGTCAGTGAGGGGACATTTTAATTATGGCTGATTAAAGGACACATTTTAATTAGGTGGCAGGACAACCACAACTATGATCCCAATTATTTTGTCAGAATGTGAATATTTATCACCGTTCCCATTTTCGGCGAATTGGGAAGCAGAATAATTTCCCTGCACTTGTGGGATTTTTAGATCGGTAGCTTGACCATTTTAACTGCTGTGGCTGCTGTCAGTGTGCTTTTTTTTTTTTACTAAATTATGTTTAATTAGAAAACTGTAATTGTAGTGTATAATTATGTATTCTTATTAATCTACTGGGGAGTTATGAACTGCATAAAAAGAAACAAAGTGAAAATGCATCATTAGGAGAGTTAAACAAGGCACCTGCCTGTCACTGTAGCATTACTACTAAAGTAATTGCATCCCTGTGTACTACATATGGGGCACTGAGCTAATGCACAGTAATGGTTATTTCAGGCTGTTTGCCTATGCAGGTGTGTTGAAAACCAAGTTCTCAGTATCCTTTAAAACCTTTTTTTTTAGCGTGCTACTGATAATCTAAACATTTAATTTTTTTTTTTTTTTTATATATAAACCTCAGTTAAGTCCCACTTAAGCTGGGGATCCTCTTTTTCAGAGATCTGACCACTATGGAGCCAAAACAAGAAACATAAATAAAACAATACTAACCAGGGTTCTAGCCAGAAAAAAAAAATTCAGCCTGGCACTGTATGTGTGTTATGGTGGAGGGGGGTAATTAGCATTAGCTTGCTAATGAGTAGCTTGCTAATGCTGACATGTGACATTGAATATTCAAAGAAAGGTTGTTTACAAAAAGGCTGTTAAAATTAGGAAAGCACATGTGAACTAAACCCAGTCGGTCAAGGATGCAGAGAAGTTTATTGGTCAACTCAGTGACTGCAAGGTGTCCAGATGCTGTGGCTGCAAAACAAACCCAGGTCATCTGCCCTCCACCACCATAGTTGATAGTTGGTTTGGGGTGTTGGTGCTCATATGCTGTGTTTCTCTATTGCCAAATATGGTGCTGTGCATTATAGCCAAACACCTGCATTTTGGTCTCACCTGTCTGTTCAGATATGACTTTGCAAACCAAAGCCGTGCTGCCATGTTTTTTTTAGAGAGAAGATGATCTCTCCTGGCAAACAACCCAAACTTGTTCAGGCTTTTTTCTGATTGTGCTGTCATGAACTTTAACATACTGACCGAGGTCTGTAGAGTCTGAGATGTAGCTCTTGGGACTTTTGCAATTTCTCTGAGCACTGCACTGTCTGACCTTGGGGTGAATTTGCTGGGACGTCCCCTCCTGGGACAATTGTCAATTAGCACCTGGCTGCTACTTACTCTCTCAACTGGAAGCAGTAAAGGTGTGCTTCATTTTCCACAGGACCTCATAGAGTGCTTTCTTTTTCTCGACTGTTTTTATTACGAATGCAAGATTGTTGGTTTGGTTAGCCTAGCTTAGCATAAAGACTTTACAAGCAGAGTTCTAAATTAATGACCACAATGACTCCATATAGTACATCTGTCCCTCTCCCCAGATTTGGACAGTGACGATGTTCTCTCCACATCATCGATGCTGGTGGATGAGGAGGAACCAGAAGAGGAAGACGAGCTCCAAGCCGTGGCCAAGCACTTTGGCAAAGACCTTAACGAGATCACACTCGAGGCTCTGATAAAACTAGAGCAGAAGAGGCAGGAGGACGAGGGGGAGAACCAGGACCAAGAGGATGAGGGGGATGTCTCGAAGCGAAACGCCCCGTCGCTGGCATTCCTCCTGGGATCAATGCCCTCATCAGCCACCCTGGGCCTCTCAGAGTCCATCAGCAGCTGTGTCCGAGACGAGAAGGAGAATGGTAAGTAAAAGTTATTTTCCCAAATTTATCAGCCTGGATTCCTCTTTTCTTTCTTTCTTTTTTTTTTAACCATTGGAAATGAGATGAACTACGTCAGAAGTGTTTTTGTGTTCTGTGTTTATAATCTCATTTGTTTGGCGTGTCAAGTTTCTCTGTGCGACCACCGTTTTAGATTTATTTTCTCAAACAGTATTTGTTCCTGCCTTGTAATACTATCACATTTAATGCGCCATCAGAATGATCCAAGGCAAATAAATAAAAGCTCAATAAATCCCGACTATACAAACAGCAGTTAAAAAACCAATTTGAGGACTGTGATGCTTTTAAGACGAGCTGTCGGGCATTATATCATCTGCTTTAGCAAATGTCTTTATGAAAGCAGAAGTACCCTTGAGGATGATCTGATTATGAATGCTGCAGTGATACCATTCATCCTTGACTGTGTCTCATACCTTCACTATCACCATAATAATCCATAATCACGTTAAAGAACGCTCTCTCAGGTTTAATTGTAGTAATTAACTCCGCTCTAGAATTAAATAGACTGTGCTGTGTTTGAAGTTTCTCATCCCCTGATCTGTTTTACCTTTTCTATTCAGATGTGTGGGAGATGTTCAGAGGATGCATTTGCTAAACGTCTGAGCCCTCAAGGCCGCAGATGCAGCTCTGTACCAAAAATGTGCGAGTCATTGTAGTGTTTTTGTTTATTTGAGGCACCTTGAACCATTTTTCTCTGGAGATGTTGTTAGAACAGTTTATTTGGATCATTTTGGACTCCAAAATTTCACTTTAGAACCATGCTGGCTTTTTAAAAATAAATAATTCCCCCAAATTTATGAGACTGAGCCACGCCGGTCTCCTCAATCACGCAACACAGGTCTGGTGTTTTTGTCTCATCAGTGACTTCTGGCCATCATCTACATGATGTGCATTCCTCAAATTCATCTTTTGCAGCTTTTTTTTTCTCGTTGACATGTTTGCTGAAATATGGTGGCTTCTGTTTAGAAACATAAAGTCTTTGTGACTTTTGCTTCAGAGATGGCAAGTCACAAATGTGCACTCTCTATCAATTTGACAGTTTCAAAAATAAAACCCCTACAGGGATGCATCATACATTGTGTGTGTATAATTACCTAATTACGTGAGCAGGATGTGCCGCACACCCACCGTTCCTTAGCTGGGTGCGCAGAGGCGTTGATGGGTGCGATGTAATGGTGCCGTTACGCTGCATCTGTTCTGATGAGGAAACCTGCGTTTTTACAGCTCTGAGTGGGAGGGAGGGGGGAGCCACGAGAGGCTAAGGGTGGAAGGTGAAGTGTGTTTTGATTGATGGGAGGCAGTAAGAGAGGTTGTGATGTGGCCTTGTGTTCATAGAACATGCTGCACCTTAAAGGTCAGAAGCTTTGAATCTCAGCAGAAGCCTTTTTGTGACCATAAATATTGACTAAATCCCCTTTACAAGTCATTTCTAAGACTTTTATTTTCCTGACAAATGCTCTTAAATTTTTATGTTTATTTCAATGGACAGCACTTAAGACCAAGTGCCCTTTAAATGTCAGCTTTTGGTGGAGCCAAAGAGGATAGCCAACCGTCTGTGATTCATGCTATTAGCAACAGTTTAACCAAAGGGATGTAACATATGTAAAATTCAAGGCTTGATGTGCAGCTTTGTTTTGGAGCTGTGGTTTGGTGTAGTAGAGAAAGCAAAATAAATGGATAAATGAATGTTTTTGACATTTATTTTGAAAAACTCTGCTCTGTGTTGGAGCCTTATATGCAATATAGCCCCGGTTCAAGACTGGGAGGGGTCACAAACCCACCATCAGGGGTCACAAACTAGTGTACTCATGTACTACTGTACTACTAATGGCAGTCTGGCCTGGATAAATGGGAACGTTACATCAGGAAGGGCATGTGGTGTGAAATCCGTGCCAAATGAGCAGATCCGTCCATTGTGGTGACCACAACCCTGTGGTACCAAGGGAGCAGCCAAAAGTACCTGTAAACTGGAAACAATAAAAAACAATGTGATTGGCCGTATGCTTACTATTAAAAATCTTACCTCAGCCTCTTGGCCTGTAATGCTATTTATCCATCTAAAATGTTTCGGTCTGTGGTTACCAGTTTGGGAGACAGGCTGCAGACATGTTGGTCTTCTCTTGAATATAGTGAAACTAAACGGTCCTTGCCTTGCGCTGATTAGCAAAAGAGTGTGTCAGGATGCTGCACCTGTACACTTTATGGATGGAGTTTTCTAACCAAGCTTGCTAGCATTAAGAGATAACTCAGCACTCTATCCTTTCAGCCAAATATTAACAGTTCTGGCTCCAAAAACTCTAACATGGTGGTGGCTAAAGTGCTAACCTTGAGGCTTCTAAATGCTGCATTTAGAGCTAATGGGTGTTGTCATGGTGGATGTGCCCATCGCTTCAGTCTGTGAGTGACACTGTCTTTCTCTCTCTTGCTCAGGACACAGTTATCTTGATCAAATGAATAATTGTTATTGATTTGGCACATGTGACATCTTTTTTGTTCAGCGCGAGCTCCACATGAAGGCCGTTTGATTGACCTGTATTGTGCGAGCAGACGTTTCGCAGCTTCTGGCTGCAGGACAGCCGCTTAAATCACGGGCTGCAAGTTAACACCATGCAAGATTCGTGAAGATCACACATCTGCCACTTTAAAAGCTAACTGTGCTAGCAGGGTAGAGCCAACATGCAGACATCTGACAGATGAACATGTGTACAAAAGTCCACCAAATGTTTTTCAGATGTTTTTCCATCTGGGTTGAATTGTTGCGCTGACGGACGATCAAAACCATCTGTACTGTTAGAATGAAGATTAAGCTTCTTGTACAGTCAGCAGTTCTCTGTGGTGTTAGATACAAGTAATTTTGATCAGTTTTGTTGCAACTTGAAGTCTGTTATTCTTTAACAAACAGTGGCACTTACCATAAATTTCATCAGCTTTTTTGTTCTTTCAATATTTCATCTTTTAGATGTGAATATGTAGATGAACTGTATACAGTATTGGAAAAGTAATTCCAACAGTTGTGCGCCAGTTCCTTAATGGAGAGCAGCAATTAACACAACCATCATTTTCAGGATTTTCTAAGACGTTCACCCACCGTTCATAAGCCACAAGCTTTTGTGAAACAGGGTCCATTTTCAGAAGTATGGCGATCTCTCTGGAGAATAGTGTCCACTTCATATCTAAAATGTAAATGAAACGATTGTTGGCTTTGATGCATCACGTATTATCAACTTAAGCACATTAACACAAATCTGAATATTTGAGGTCTATGAGAAGGTCTCCGTGGCTTAGGTCAAACCAGCCATTAACCTGATGAAGACATTGCCAATAATCCCACTGATGTCATCCTATCATGGGGAAACCTGCGACAGTGGTGAGGTTTAGTGTGAGAAAAGCCGCTACTGCAGTGAATCACAGCTCTGTGAATCATAAGCTCTTATGTTAATTGTAAATGTGTCTCCTTTTTTATAGGCTTTGTTATAGAGTGACGTTAGTTTGAGTCATCTTTCTCAAATATCGTATCATGAGGCTCATCGGATGTGGCCATGAATGGCAAAGTTGCCATTAAAAATGAAAAATGGACATGATTGAAGGGTTTAATGGCTGTCTGGTGGGAGTTAAGGCTGACCTCAGCGGGGAGCTGTGCCGATTACAGGGGAGTTGTTCAGTTCCTGGGGTCTGCGTCCTTTCGCTTTTGGGTTATTCTGAAGGTTTAAATACTTTAACAGTGTTACACACCATCGTTTGTAGCAGCAGTTCTCTGCCTTTTTTGACTCTCATACACCAAAAAAAAAAATCTATCTATCTATATTTTTTTGTGTGTGTGCATGTTTTGTTGTCTATTAACAATCTCCTTTTTTTTTTTTTGTCCCTGTTTCTGGTTCCACAGGTGACTTTATTTATTCATGTGATTTGCAGTAACAAAATAAACTTAACCTCCTCCATGTTTACTGTGCTGCTGTCGGATTTAAAAATACTGTCTGAAAGCGACCTGTCATGCTTTTACCCTGTAATTAGTCTAATTAGTATAATTTTGCGATACCATTGAGATATAGCAAAAAAGGGGCAGGGGCATCCTAATTTCTGGGTTTAGGGTGTTTGCCAGTGTTTGACACTGTTTATATGTCTGTGTGGCTGGTGTGTGTAGACATACATACACAATTATGATGTAATTACTGTGTTATAGCTGATGGCTCTCCATCATGTAGCTCTTTGTTTTTGTTGGGCCTTTTTCTTGGAGCTGGACACACACAGAGGTTCTGTGAATGCAGGCCGGTTGTAGTTTGTTTGAGGCTTTGGCTAATTGCGGTGGATACAGGAGGGGCTGGACGAGCATCGCGGACCCCCTCCCCTCTCCCTCTGCCGCAGAACCTCAATCTTTGAAGTATTAAGTGGACAGGGTACCTTGTCATTAGGGCCGAGCCTTTCATCTGCACACTTCAGTGTGTATGTGCGCAGTTTTTGTGGACATTGTTAGTGGAGGGCAGGGCACTGGAGGAAGTGAGGGAGGATGTAATTTTGGATTCACTCAGGAAAAGGGAAACAGCAAAGGAAAAAAGGTAAAAAGAAAACAGAGATGGTGTGGAACAAAGTCATCAGTTGATCTTTTTAGCTTTAAGGCAGCTGAAGAGAAGTGAAGTAAGAACAGGAACCATCATGGAAGGTCAGACCCCTGCACGGCATGCGCCACAGGCAAATGGAAACAATAAACAAGCCACTATTGAGAAGTGGCTGAAATTGAAAAGTCCTACCAATGGCTGGACAACTCTGCACTGAAAGATGGCACAAAGGCACTAATCATGGCAGCACAGGAACAAGCTCTGAGCACAAGATTGATAGAGGCTGGGGTCAGCCACACCAGGCAACACCCCAGGTGCAGGCACATAACAGCAGATGCTAGCAGGCAGTGCATACATGGAACGCCATAATCAAGTGGTTGGCATAGTATACAGGAACATCTGTGCTGAGTATGACCTGGAAGTCCTGAGGTCAAAAAGGGATATGTCCCCAAAGGTGGTTTAGAATGACCGAGCTCCTGTGGGACTTCCAGACAAACTGGTGATGGCTAACCGGCCGGACATAGTAGTAGTCCCGGAATTATATATTTTGGATGTTTGTAAAATTCACACTCCTAAGCTTTAGATGAGGAGTGTGAATTCTTCCAGAAGCCCCTCCCACCTACTGTTTTGTGTTTGCGAGGGCAGCCAGTCAGAAGAAAGTTGGCTTAAAGGGATTGGGAAGCGGAAGTAGCCTTTTTGCTACTCTAGCAGAGAGACCCTAGAATAAAAATGCAGTGCTGGAAATTACCATTGTAGACCACCTTTAAAATAGGTACATACATCAAAAAAGCTGGTCCACCTACAAAGAAAAAATATTTTCAGGTTTATCACGTTTAAGAAAGAAATTTGAGGTTTTTTTTTAAGCCCTACCCACACATTTCAAAGAGTGAAAAAGGAAAATTCATCCTCAGCTGGCTGAACTGTCCTGATCTAACCTATCAACACAAATACAATAGAGGCCACTGATTCTTATTATTGGGTGCTTAACCTACAGGTCAGTGTGGTAGAGTACTCTGGAAAATAAGGACAAATTGCTAATTACTAAGTGCCTCACCTTAGGGGTGTTTCCAGGACTTGTTTTTTGTAAATGGAGTGGTGGAGGGACTACATTAAAAAATAATTGTCAGAAATAAATATTGTAGAAAACTGGCATAGAAAGCATTGTTTATGATTTTCAGGCTTATGTGCAGCCGTGTTTCTCACTGATGTACTTTATTACATGAAATGGAGCACAGCACAAGAGCCTGAAAATGGTTTTTGTATTGAATAAGTGTTTTGCAAAGAGATGAACCAGGTGTTGAGACCTTTACTGAAGGCAGTCACATGACTACTTAATTAATGTGCAAATGATTTAGCATCAAAATGTATCTAAACTGCCTGATGTAAAAGTTCTCATGCAGAACCACGTGCTCACGTAAACAACTGAGAACATTTCTAGAGCCGGCACCACTCTCAGAGCCCTGTGATCGGTTCCTTCTCCATATCAGTGGTGTATCCATTTTTGTCACTGAAAGGGAAGTGGCAGCATTCCTAGTTAAACTCCATCCTCGCCCGCCCCCTTGTTTCACCCTACTCCATCACTCTATGTTGGAGTTATGGCATTTTCATTAACTTGTGCTATCAGAGGACAAAGTGAGCCTGAGAGCGGCCACGCTGACCAGCAACGCTCCGGCACAAGGAACGTGACTCCAGCACCTCCCGATGACTTTGTCACATTTGTCTGTAGCCGAGGTCTTCGGGGAATTCTGACCTGCACCATTAGAGGCAGCATTGATTGAGGCACACTGTTTTCAGCGGAGCACTTAGTTCAATCAATGACGTTTGCCCTGACCTTAACTACCTCAGTGAGAACAGCTCTTGTCAAATCACTCTGCTGTTTTTATTGCCTGCAAATGTCTGGGGAGAGAGCCGTTTGAAGTGTGTGAAACTCAAGATTTTAGCAGGGCCTTTTGCTCTTTCAAGAATCCATTTCATTTCAAAGACCTAACTTTGTTTCACAGCCCATTTTTGGGCTGTTAGGCTGTTTAAGGAAACCAGCATTGCTCCCCAGATAAGAAGTTGTTCTCCTTAAATATTTTCTAGCATCCATCCTCTGCACTAACAGCAATCACTGCAGTAAATCGTGGCTCTGAGCACTGCAGGGCGTGGTGGAAGCTCTCTAACAGATCTCTGCTCTGACAGCAGCTCTGCTGAGTCAATTACAGTCTTTTAAATGAGCAGCATCTGTCTCATCTCTCCCTGTCCACAGAGGAGTTGTTCAGGGATGAAAGGAAATGCAAAGTCTCGTCAGTTTCAGCAGTACCACACTTTACCTCCTCAACAGATGCAAGTAAAAAAACTCTACTAGCTCCTTTGTGTTGTGTTGTTCCTTTGCTAATGAGCAGAGAGGCCCCCCTTCAAACCGGGAGGTCACTGGTTTGATCCCAGCAGCTACAAGTGTTTCCAACCGACTGAGAAATCTTCATCTAAAGGCTGTTTTCTCTTACCGTTTCTGGTTATTCATGAATAGCAAAAAAAAAACACAAAAAAAAAAAGTCAATATCTCAACATATTTGTGCACATTTTCTGCATTATCAAACTTTTTGGAGACCAGAATTTGCGAACAAAAGAAATCGCATTTGAATAAAGGAATTCTCGCACCACATTTGCTGAAAGTGGGTCAAACTTTGAAAGAAAAATAAGTGTTGAAAGAAAAATCTGTGACCAAATGTCTCGTGAAGGACAGATCTCAGTAGTGAATGTGTGTAACAGTAAGGAAGCAGGGAGTTTTGATGGAAACGCTGACTCACACACACACACACACACACACACACACACACACACACACACACACACAGGACTTTTATGGGACCTTAAATAATCTATGACCTTCTAACAACCCAAGTACCCATTGATTTATTGCCAGATTAAGCCATGAGGTAATAATGCTTGTTTTTTTTTAGGGGTACCATAATTCAAAACCAATGTCTGATTTTCAGGAATTTTTAAATTTATTACTATTTTTGACAGTTTCAAGCTATTCCAGTGACCACTGTGGGTTTTTCTTTCTTTAACAGAAGGGTACCAACAACTTTGTCCACATCTGTGTGTGTCTGTGTTAACTGTACATTCTTTGCCAATGAAGCTTGCTAGTCATAATTGATAACTTAGGCTTCCCTCCCAACCAAATATGGTCCCTTCTGGCCAAGATGCCCCCCCCCTTCCCCTGGCAGCCAGTCCAAGTCCAAAACAATGGGTGATATCACAGTATCCCGGTGGCTGTGTTCATCTCTTATATCCAGTCTATGGTCAAGTATCAACATAAAAATTCCAAGCCAGTTCCTAATAAGACTGTTTATAATCAACAGAAACCAAAGGCAGCACTGCTGGGATCTCCTATTAAAAAACACAGCATGGGGGGAAAACACGAGTATCAGTGGACAGGTAGAACTAATGACATAAGGGCAGTAGGCAGCTAATTATTCGATTGCCACAGCTTCAGTTGTTGAGTAAAAGGATTCATGCGCATGTGAAGTTCTACATGCTCAGTTATTTTTCAAGAATACCCTCTGGAAAAAAATGTGGCAAAATTAACATCTGTACAGAAGGAGGGATTTTAAATTTCCATTTGTTATTAAATAAAGGCAGCACAGTCTGATGATATCATTTAACAAAAAATACTGAATGACTTGAGCACTGCGTGCAGGTCCTGATGAGTACACCCCATTTAAAGCCGGGGAGGGGAGATGAGTTGAGGTGCATCAATCTGAACACCTGCTGAATATATTTAATTGAAGGATATTGTTCAGTCAGCAGCTGCGTAAACCTGTGGCCTTCATCTGCTGTTGATCAGCAAAAGTGAAACGAATTGTCCCTTTAATTAATAGTGGCTTATTACTAATATATGCAGATCACCCATTCACAAACTCATCCCATTTGCTCACTGCAAACGTTTCCTCTCTGCTGCTGAGACAGCTGGTCAGGCCTGAGTGTGTTTGCAGTGCCTGGGGCGGGTACAGTAGAGCTTGACGGACATATGGCCGGATGGACACAGCCTCTCAGAGGAGGAGAACGACACAATTGGATGGCAGACAGACAGACAGGCGATGGCAGCGCAGGGAGACTGGCGTCACCGATACACAGACACCAAGAGGAAGAGGACCAACAGTCTAATGTTTCTTTCAGGCCCACACTGCTCTCCGTGGACAGCCAATCATATGCTTTCAATGAGTCAGTACAAGCTGAGCTACCTCAGCAGCATCAGCAGTGTGGTGTGGAATATGAAATCAGGCAGCGTGTGCGTGTGTGAGCAGCAGCAGTTAGCAGTCAGTCTCTCTGGTGAGATGGCTGCAGCGGCGGCCCGTCACAGCAGCCAGCTGTGATTGGAGATGATGTGCGTCTTCTGGCCCGAGGAGGCAAAGGGAAGCTGTCTCGTCTGCCGCCGCCAGCCTGACAGGAGATGACAGCTACCGTTTAGCAGACAGGCAAAGGCAGGAAACTGCTCGCCTCTGGCTGTTACGTCACAGCAGATTTCACTGTCTCGACCTCCTCCCTTCCTCAACTTTTAATGCCGCGGCGCTGGAGTTTTAGCAGGAATGTCACCCAGACCGGGTGTGTCTGGAATTGACGCCACGTGCACAGAAAAGTACAAGTTTTTTGTTTATGGTGATCATGATTGCATGATTTGAAATCCTCTAGTTATAGAATGAATGCAGTGCAGTTTGTTTGTAGATAATGCTTTAAAGGATCTGAATCAGTATAAATATCTCAAAGTTTTAGGGAGGTGGTTTGGCTGTGATGATGGGTGTACAAATCATCTCCTGAAACAAAAACACTGGTTTCTGTCAAAAAAAAAAAAAAAAAAAGGACAGCATTCCCTTAAAGGATA